>JAQQAE010006952.1:0-16247 GCA_029823295.1 Pseudamia nigra
TTTTCTTTTGTCTCTCCTCTGTCCACTAACCCCAGCCGGTCGAGGCAGATGGCCGCCTACCCTGAGCTGCTGGTTCTTCTGGAGGTTTTTCTCTTCTGTTAAAAGAAGTTTTTCCGCCCTCAGTCGCCCTAGGCTTGGTCGCGGTGGTTCTGTTGGGTTTACTCTGCATAGTTATGACGTCTCGGCCTCGAATTGTGAAGCACCTAGAGATAATCTGCGTTTAAGATTGGTGCTATACAAATAAAATTGATCTTAATTGAATTTACTGTTGATTTTTCATCTTCACTGTTGTTGCTTATTGTTGTTAATTTGTATTTTTTTAATTGACTTGATTATCTGCTAAGCATAATGAACAAAAAGAATAGTTTTGTTAATTGTTACTCATTTTGTTGTTGATTTTAAATGCATATTTCAACTTACAGCGTTAGCAAAAATAATTATTTTGCTCATTTTTGTTGCTCGTATTTCTTGATTATCTGCTGAGGAACAATGATCATTTTTGTTGACTTCTTTGATTTTCTTGCTTTCATTCAATTGTTCATTTGTACCTGTTGTGTAAATTCTTTTGATTTTTAACTTTAAAGGCAAAGGAAAATAAGGACTTCTGCTGCAGGTCTGTGCATGCTAAAATCATGTCATTGTATCAAAATTCTCCATCTTGACTTCCTAGGACAGTGTGTCACGGGGTCTACATTGGGGTATCCATGGCACAGACAGGAAATAGGTAAGGTCAACAGCAGCTCATTTGTTTCTAAAGCAAGAAACATGGATTGCTTTACAAAGAGCTAAACGCCGTTAGCATATGGACATGGCAGAATGAAAGATCTTTTTTAAAATTTTGAACTGAAATTTAAACATATATTAGGAAAAATCCATAAACTTGTTACAAAGGGGTTTAATATGCCTCCTTTAAACATTTTGAAATGCAGAATGTCCTAGCGTGCATAATGACATTTATGGAATTACACCTTTTACAGCATACGTTGTGGCTCTGCAAAGAAATACAACAAAGTGTACAAAAAATGACTTGTGTAATTTCTGTAAGACATAGTTTTGATCACAGGGTCATGTTAGTTCATCTCATTTTCAAGGATAATGTTCCTATAGAGCAATTCACATATTACAACAATCCACAATTATTAGTTTTTGCCTTTGGAAACATTTTTAATCAAGTGTAGTCTGTAATGCCACAGCCTGTGGTCAGACACACGCAGTAATACATCATCCTTACATTCATTGACTCAGCCTCTAATTAATAGCAGGGCTTGCAGTGCTTTCCCGCATCTCTAATGTGAAAAAATGTAGTTATGCTCATTCCCACTAAAACCCACCGAGACATAAGAAACATTTGAACTCCAAGGCCTTATCAATTATCTGTGTTATTTGCTCTGAGGCAGGAAATAAAGACGCATTATGTGCGACACCTGGTGAGACAGATGTCTGGATGATGGCTTACTGAAAGCCTTTTGTCCCCTTGTGCCGACTTCACTTTAGAGACACTGAGACAGAAATGGTTCAACTGGCGATTTGTCAGCTGTTAGATCTCTGAAATGGGGTGGAACAAACTTTTCAGCAGTTGTGTTACTGAGACAAGGGCTGATGGATCCTCTATTCTGTTTTGTATGTCCTAATTTTAAAGATAGGACTAGTTTAAAAAGAACCTTGTGTGTTGCACATTGGAGAAGTTTTGTGCATGTATGAATCCATCTATATGAATGAGATAAACAGAAGAAGTGAAAATGTATGAGTGAATACACCTGGGTTCCAAATCACCATTGTCCAATCGTAGTGTTGGTAGCCCCATTTTAATTTTTGCTGTCACCTTACATCAGTGAGTTGAAGTGCCATGTCTGGTTTATGTTAAAGTGCCAAGGACATGCTTTTCCATTTTCCTGACTTTTCTACCATGTTGCAAAAGAAAACGCTTATCTAAAACATGCCAGAAAGCGCAAAACACAAAATCTACGTGTCTCCAGGAAATCCTTTGGTAAGGCAAATCTCATCTCAGGGTGCAATAAATCGAACATTGGCTAGTCCGTCGGCAGCCCCGGGTGGACAGCTGTATGCTGCGCTGCCCAGAGCAGAGTACACATGGCTCATCAGCCACACAGCTCCACGCCGCATGACTCGGCAGCCGGAGCAAGTTGCACATGTCTTGTCATTCTGAGTGGGGAAAACACAACTCCTGTCACACCTCTCTTTACTCCAAATAAGGCAAAGGCGCTAGTTTCAGGAAGACATTTCCCCGTTTGTAATCTGGGGTTTTTGAGTTATGAAGGGTGTAGACCTAATCTAGAGGGACTCGAGGTGGAAATTAAAATGCTGCAAAAGAGCATGTCATGGGCACATTAATGAAGGTTAATATACAGTGGTGCCTCACTATCGTGCTTCACCTTTTGCAGCCTCGCTCTTTCGGGGATTTTTTTTTTGGTGCAATTTTCATGTTTTTTTTTTTTTTACAGCGTATGAATGCGCATTGTGTTCTGTGTCCTGATTGGCTAAAGGACTGAAGGCCATTGTCAATCAATCTCCTCCGTGCTGTGTCTCCTGTACAGTACAGAATGCGTTCAGCTCACCAAACTTACACAAATGTTCGATCGCTTGCAGTGCGACTCTGAAATGCTGTATGTTTGCAAGTTCTCTCTCTGACAAAAACCCACAATGTCGATGAAGGCCTTCATTGGAAAAAGACGCTACAGATGACAAAGCAGGCACCAGGACGAAGAGGCGCGGTCAGTGGAACTGTCACTATTTTAATTTCTTTTGTGTCCAGCTTCGTAGGTTGATCGTTAAAATTAAATTTGTTATTTCTAAAAGCCATCGTATTTTTTTTTTAGAGGAAAATGTTTATATTTCATTGTTTCTCAAACAAATGTTTGGGCCTGAAAACAGGTTTTGATCTTTAGTTTCGTTCTATACAGTAATACTGTATGTACTTATTATTTATTTAAAAATGTACAAAGGTTTAAATTTTGAGAGTGTTTAAATAAGAGAGAAATGTGAGAAAATGATAATGGCAGTCTGAGAATAGTGTATAAAGTGTGTGGTGAGGGGTTTTACAGCCTTAAAGCAAATATAATAATTGTAAAAAAATTAAGTTGACTACTTTGCGGATTTCGCCTATTGCGGGTTATTTTTAGAACGTAACCCCTGCGATAAGCGAGGGACCACTGTACACCACATAACAGTGGCTGTCGCTGAAGGTCTGATCACTTATGGTGCAGTTTCATGCTGACCAATCGCAGAAAGTCAGCAATGCAGAAGACCTGGCGACTGCACTGATACTCTGACGTGGAATCTCATGAACATTTAAGGCTGCAGCAACAACCTGGACACAGCATTCACCAGCCAATAGGAGACCTTATTGACCTCAGTCAGGCACAGTGGCACTGATGACCATGGTGCACAGAAATAGGTGTTTTGTATACGGAGACCACAGACTGGAGAATCAGAACTGAAATTTAGTCATGTAGTGGTTAGCACTTTTCACCTCACAGTAACAATGTCCTGAGTTCGATCTCGAAGTCAACCAGACCCTTCTATGTGAAGTTAGCATGTTCTCCCCTTGTCTGTGTGGGTTTACCTCAGGTTCTCTGGTTTGATCTCTCAGTCTGGAAACATGCTTATGGGTTGATTAGTTATGGTAAAGTGCTCTAAGGCAGTGATCCCCAACCATTTTTGCACCACAGATCGGTTTAATGTCAGACAATATTTTCACGGACCGGCCTTTAAGGTGTGGCGGAGGCGCTCATCTGCAAATGAGCGCCTCTGTGGCCGAAATTGAGTCACGCATAACACCGTATTCCTCAAAGCCTCCTCTATTATGTACAAGGGTCGTTATGGTCCCATGTTCTTGCTGTTTATTATTGTTTTTATTATTCATGGCATTTTGAAAGTCGCTATATTTTAACAGCGTTTTTCTCCGTTTTTTATTTCTGGCGCTTATCGGGTTCTGCAATTCAGCGCCTCAAATACAACAAAATAAAATGATACGACTGGCATAGAAACTGGTATTTTCTAAATATAATAATTAATGTGAATCCGCTGTGTTTACAATTTTATTAGCAGCGTCCTCGTCACATAGCGCAAACATAGCATGAGTAACGGCCTACAAGCCCCGCCCCTCTCTGGTCATAACGGTGAAGTTTAAATATGCCTTCAACATAAGATCCACCACAAGAACAAGTATAAAGTGCATGACAAATGCAACTCACCATAATGTTAAATCAGTGGGAGCCTGAACATGTTTCTCTGCAGTGAGACGGTCCCATCGAGGGGAAACGGGAGACGATGACACCCGGAGTGTGTTGCTTATGTCCAGTCTGCTCCATAATTTTGTTTTGGTTTCTGTCACTGCAGAAAATCCTACTTCACACTTCAAGGCTTGTGTTTTAATGCAGATGCTTGGTCTCCAAGTGGCGAAGCAGTTTTGAAAGCTTCATTGCCTCATTAGAGCCGGATGCTGCATATTATACAGAGCGGGCTCGATGCGTGGGAACCACCTGTTGTAATAAATCCATATTTCCAGTCGGATCCTGGTTTTGTCTGTTAAATGCAGCTTTGTTTGTCTCTGAAGTCGTCGGCTCTTCTTCTGTCTCCTCACTGACTCTTTTATCCTGCACAAACAAACTTTCCAAATATGTTTGTTTTCTTTCATTTTGCTAGTTTGAGGTTTTCAAGTTAGTGGGAATGTATTTTGTGTTTCCGGCCGACAGTCCGTTTCAGAAGGCAGCTGATGTAGGGAAGACAATAAGGTGAAAAACAAGCACACCATTCTTTCAAATATTTATATTTTTTTATGTTTTCTGCCTGGTTTCCCTTCATTTGTGGTATGGTATTTTACAAAGAATGGAGTTCATATTAAATCGAAACAAATATCCTAACCTCTGGCCTTTCTCCTTTTATTTTCCCTGTAGTGTTTTATTTATTAGGCCGTTGGAGACTTGGCCACAGAACTCTGTTCTGTGCACCATTACTATAGTGAACGCCTCTGCTTTTCCAACAACTACCACAGTCATTTATTACGCTCAGTATTGTCCCTCACTGGGAAAATAAGCTAACACCTCCTGACCTGAAGCTCATTTTGCTCTTTGGGCACTGAGACCTAAAAGATGTGTAGAATCATAACTAAGAAGTTCACATAGCCAGATGGCAATTTATAAGACTATTGTTTGCCTCAGAACTACACTTGGAGAAACACCTCTGTGACCTACAGCACACTTTTGTCCAGCAGTTTCTGTAAAGCTCATGCAGCTGATACTAGTTACGCTTAAGTGGACCATACATAATATGAAAAATACAAGAAGCTCTTTGTTATGGAAAGAAAGAGATGGTAGCGCTGTTGCCGTTGATAGACGGGTTTATTTAAAGATTGTTCCTGCAGTGCTGCAGCGTAATGTGCTGTCTGGCACTTCAATCCTTTTTACTCTCCTTAAGGCTATGTACTGTAAATGCTGTTTGTATTGAAGGTCCCAGCATTTAATGACCGCTGCTGTGTATTTTGAGAAATACCATTTATAACAGTGTGAATTCTAAACGTAATATCACAGTTTTACAGTGGAGAAAAGAACATCATGAATGTGAAAGTGTAATTGACATTCCCTTTCTGGTCAAGTGACTCTTTCAGCACAGGTACAGTATGTATCTGTGCCACAGGTGATAATGAAGTTGTGTCGACCACAAACATTTCAAAACATACTAAATTAATTTAGAAACAGTACCTACATCCTTATCCTCTTCGTGCCAGGTGGCCCAAAAGGCAGTTACCAAGGTTGTGTTTTCGCTTTCTGTAACTACACTTTTTTACAGAGTACTGAGCATCACGCCAGACCTCTGCTCTGGTGGACTGGGTTATAACAACTTTGACTAGAGCAGACTGTGTCTCACATGCTAGGTTATGTTTAATGTGATGCTTTTACTGGCTACCTACACAATGCTGCTTGTGTGACTTCCTCTGCAGCCACAGCAGGACTATACTCTTGCTTCTGTAAGTGTTTCCCATTAATTTGCACCTTGACTCGAGTCCAAATATGGATGTATTACTACAGTCAGCTATGTTAACAACAGCTGTCTGATGTCACTTTCAAAGTTAGTGATAGCAAATAGAGTTGTATTTGCAGGAACAGGTGAACAGTGTCATTTCTCTCCACAGGACAAACCTCAATATGTGGCACAGCTGAATGTTTAGTTAAGTAATATGATAACCTCTATTTACTAAGTTTTTTCATAAGCTGCGGGAAGCTCTGCACCTTACGTAGAAGCATTTTTAGTCAGTTCTCTCTTGATCCTTAAAGCAACTATGAGCATTACACGCTGCCTTTTCTTCATTTGTAGAATTATTAATGTATCAGTCTGTGAATGGAACAAAAAAAAGATAACAGAATCATCCACAAATAATTAAGGCGTCAAGGAATATAAACCCAAAATAATAATAATTATTATTAAGTAATTAATTGTGTAAAGCAGGGATTGTTTGTTTTACATTCAAATTTACAAAATACTGGTTAAAAACAGAAAACTACTCATTTAGTCTGATAATTTATACACCAATGTGCATTTTACTAATATACCACTGAAGTGGTGAGGGTCTCCCCTGAAATCTACACCTGTACCTGGTTGCATTGTCTTGAACCTCTGACTAACCCCTGGAAATGTGTGCTAAAAAAAAAAAAAGACAGCAGATGTCTTAATGTTTTAGTTAATTTTCAGGATGTATTTTGAATTCTGGAAATGTGCCCATAATATCAACCTACTACTAATTATTATGAATCCAGCTTTTACTTAAAAGCATTTTGCTAAGTGTTCAAAGTACACTGAGCCAGATATCTCGTTTACAACGCCTGTCACACTCACCCACTTCAACCAATGTGTAGCAGCAAGTTTTTGGCACAAAGGTGTGTAATTATCTATTTTAGCTGCCCCAGATAGGCGAATCAAGACAGCACCAGCACTCGCCATCTGGCTGTGTGAGAACTCAAGTCTCTGCTGGCAGAAACACAAATGTGTTTTCACCCTCCCTGTTAAAACACCCACCATAAAAACCTCCGGTGTTCTTGTTTAACAGATTGCATATTTGTCGTGGTCACTTGGACGTCGTCACAGTATGATTTGGGGTGCGCTTTTATTCCAGCTGTCAGTCAAATGGCGAGCACAGCTTGTTTTACTTGTCCTGGCCTGACAAGCATTGATAGAGCATCACTGTAATTTCCAGATAAAAGACGACTTCTTTCAAGTCTCCACAATACTCAAAGCGGAGGCTCTTTGTGAACATAATGGCATATTTAAATGCGGGGAAAATATGGTACTCGAAAAAAGCTTTCTGCTATGAATTAAACAGTTCAGGACATGCACATTTTTGGATCATCTGTCCTTTTTAAAACACTTGTGCACAGAGCCTATGAGCGTTTCCCTACTCACGAAAACAAGCATGCTATACAGTATATACTGTACTACCAGTCAAAAGTTTGAGAACATCCCAATTTTTCCATTTTTTTCTTGAAATTCCAGCAGTTCAAGTTCAGTGAATAGTGTGAAATGGTAAAAAAGGTAAGTGTTGAACTGTCAGAGGTTAAAAAATGTTAAGGTTACCCAAAACTGAAGAATGATGTACATTTCAGAATTATCCAAAAATACTATTGTCACTGCACAAGACATGGGTTAATAACAACTTAAAGCTTCTGCACCAGTGGAGGTTGATCCAACCCTGAAAGTTGGTGCAACTAATGTCTACAAGTGTCCTGAGTTTGCTTGATTACTTAAACCTCCTCTGTTTGCATAAAAGCAGTTTTGGAACACACTGTGGTACCATACTCTTGTGAGCATTTTTTGGACAGTATTGCAGTGCAGAAAGAATTATGTTGCTCTAGGAATGGTGAGAAGAAGCAATAAAATCAGAGAGAGCCAGACCATTTTTACACTTAAGTGTACAGAAATTGAAAAGAAAGTCAAGGTATCAGTGAGCACAGGTTCCTTCACCATCAATAGGGACTCAGAAACCTGAGGAAACTCTGACAACAACCAAAGCCACCATCTTACTCTTTGGCCATTCAGCACTTCCCTTTGTACCATTTTAAGGTATTCATTGATATTGAACTGCCTAATTTCAACAAAAAACTGGAAAAATTGGAGTATTCTAAAACTTTGGACCAGTGGTGCATCATGCAACACATACTGTTGAAACTGACATTTGTGCATAGCGTCATTAGTCTGAGGTAGCGATGAGAGCATCCCAATTACCCCGAACACGAATCACTCTGACCTAATGTGACCTTGTAACAAAGCCCATTCAATAGCATTTGCACAAGTACGCAATGTATCACCACCACTGACTAACGCGATGCTGATAGGTACGTAAAGAAAAAGAACAATGTGCTGCACTGAACCGATCTTGCAGAAGAATGCATAGCTATCTTTAGTTGTGACTGTAGGCTTATTGCAGTTGTTATCTACATGAAACAGGGCCAGATGGGGCCTAACCTTTGCTATCTCTCCCCGCTGGGTATTCATCTTAGCTCTAATTAGCTGCTTTAGAAGGTTTGCCAGGATAGTTCTATGATTCTGAATAGAGACCTCTCAGCTCTTGCACACTGCTTGGCTGTAGAACTCAATCCATATCCAATAAAACAAAGCTCAGCACTGTTGAATCTCACGATACATAATTGCCTGATTAAACAATATGTTAATGGAGGTAATTGCAATGTTTAAATATGCCATGCCGCAGGAAGATGTCTCGCTTCATTGCACTTTAAGCCTTTTCATGAAAGTTGAGCAAAACACTAAGTTTATGCATATTTATGTACAATGACTTATGTAAGATGATTGTATTTCTGCACAAATCCATCACACCAGTTCTGAAGTAAATTCTTGATGATGACTGTACTTTTAGAGTTATGGTTCAGATTACATAGAATAAGTAGCACAGTCACGCACTGCAAAAACACATACTTCCAGTCAGAAGTTTGGACACACCTTCTCCTTAAATGGTTCTTTATTTTTTATTACTTTCCAACATTGTACATCAACACTGAAGACATCCAAACTGTGAAAGAATATTCATGGGATTTGGTAGCAAAAAAAAAAAACTAGTGTTAAACACCCCAGAACATTTTTATGTTTCATATTGTCCAAGGTAGCCACAATTAGCTTTGATGACTTATACACTCATGTAATTTCCTCATTAGACTCACAAGGCAGTCACTTGGAGTGGTTTTCCAAGTCATAGGCGAGTTCACATGTGACATTTGTCTTCTTAATGTGCTTTAGACCATGTCTTGAGCAATAAAAGGTTGGGTACAGAGTCAATAGCTATTAGCGCTTCTATGACTACTGTACACATACATATTATGGCATGAAACGCTCAGTTGAAGGCACAGTCTATGATGTTCTCGAACTAGCTACTAGCATGATTGTTTGTGGCGGACCAATATAAACAATTAAGAAGGCAAACTGCCAGTCAACACAGTTCACAACCTCACTGTTGTCAAGCTAGTATGTTCTTTAACTTGTATCAAATATTGAAGGAATCCAAAATACAGGCTGTCTTTCGTCATCCTCTGGTTACACAAGCTGCAGTTGCTAGTTCCATAGAAGCTACTGCTATGACTGTTTTCAACTCAGCAAATGTGTTACGGGGGTGTTGGGCTAGGACCCAGGTGCTGACACACAAGACAGATTCAGATAAGTTTAAGAGGTTTTTATTTGAGGTTCGAGTGGGGAGCCAAGGCTGAGTCTGGGGGAAGCTGGGTGGAGGTACTGGACCGGCTGGAGGAAGTTCAGACGGGGCGGAGAAGGCGGACGTGGAGTCTGACGAGGCAGGACAGAGACAGGCCGGGATGGCCACAAGACGAGGCCAAAACAGCTTACAGGATGGGAATGGACGGAACTGCTCACAGGACGTGGGTAGACGGGACAGCACTCAGAACGGGACCACAGAAGGGAGACGGAGGCTGAAGCCAGGATCTGGGAGACAAACAGTAAGAAATTAACTAACTCAATCGTTCTCTAGGTCGAGCGTTGGACCGTGACAAACACGTTGCTGAGTCAACAATCTGGCAGAGAGCTGTTGGTGAGACCAGGTTTTATAACAGGGCTGATTGTGGATGTGTGACAGCTGGACCTGGCTCCTGCACACGTCTCCAATCCTGCAATCAGAATGCACACACGCACACACACGCACACACACACACACAGAGCGAGGGGAGCTAGGAGGGGATGTGACAAAATGAGTGCATGAGCTTGTAAGTTATGTTGACTGTCTGATCACTTATCTAATCACTTACAGCAGACCACTGCAAACCATCAGCTATTAGCTTCTCAACATTCCAAAATGCATCCTGAAGTCAAGAGAAAACACAGTCCAGGTTAGTCAGTCTGAAAAATCTCAATAACTTAAAATGTGTCCCCAACTGCAGGTAACAAAACCAAACATTATCTGAGCTGCTATAAATGGTCACTTTCTAAAAGGTGGTAATTCTGATAAACTTATCCTCTGCAACAGGGACCTTCGTCACGATGTCGCGGTGGTTTGGTGACTGTGGACACATTCAGAGTTCATGAGATATTTCAGATTGGATGACCTTTATTTCATATAGTAATCACGGACTGTATTTTCTCTTGAATTAACTGCTTCTTGGCTTAAATTGGATTTGTACAGTAGTAGCCCTAATAGGGCTACGAACTCTATACCTGTCCTTCGACTGCACAGGACAATTTTGATGGTCTAAAGCACATAAAGAAGGCAAGAAAAGGCAAATATTAATTTTGACAAGGCACACCTGTGAATTGAAAATGATTTTGGGTGTCTACCTTGTAAATCTGAGTATTTACAAATATTAAAAATACAGAAAAAATATGGCTATTAATTGCAATAAAATTACAAAACCTGGGTACGCATCTCTGAACACAAGGTGAATATACTCTTTACTTCATCTATACACCTGATTTCTGCCTCGCTCTGTTCATACAGTTCCCTGCAATCGTAGTGAAAAGCTGTAACTCCCATGACCCTGCACTGCTTCAGACTTTCATATGAGACTGAGCCTTTAACTATTGATCCAATTGAAAGAGTCAAAAAGGCAGAAATGACACACTGTGCGTTCCAAATATGAATGAGTGTGACGCAAAGAGACACGCATCATCAAGGTCTTGTTCAACCTCACCATGATTCAATTCAGATGCAGCATATGAATCTCTGTTTAACAAGACATCCGCTCTTATGATGGGGATATGTTGGACTTACAAGTACATTTTGTCGAGCTGTACACCAAGGAACGTCATTTTACCTTTGAACTTTTGTACTGTTTATGTATTAAACCTGTGTATCATTTGTTCATTACATTTTCCTTTTGAAACAACCACCCAAACAATTTTTGCTTCCTAGACCAAGCAAAACAAGGTATCATGAATCATTTTTTTGATCTTTGATTTAGTACTCAAGTTGAAAGTGCAGAAAATGAAATTACTCGTTTTTTAAAATTATTATTATTTTCATTACTCTATTTCTGACACTGGACATTACCCAGGAGTGATTCCTACACCCCTTTCAGACCAAGCTTCCAACCAGGGTCGGATCCAGGTTGATTTTTCTGGTTTGGCAACTGGGGTTGAGAGTTGAGTCCAACCCAGGTTGATTGCAGTTTGAAAGGCAGCAACCTGGATCACTAACAGCCGGGCTGTGGCGAAGCAGGGTTTGCAAGACAAATTAATTGTATCGGTTAGGAATGAGGGCACACAGCAGTGATGTAACTATAGCTTGGAAACACATTTTAACCAAAAAATGGACATCTGGTAAGATTACGAGATCTGGGATCTCTTCACTGTGCGAAGAGAGGAGGAAAAAAATGAGGCAACTGACCGGTACGGTGAGGGACAACATTGTGTATGCCAACATAACGAAGCTGATGATCCAGACAGGTATCCACTGGTCCCAAAAACAGATTACCAATAAACTGAAGGCAATGCAAAAACAGCACATGAACATCCACGGCCACAACAAAAACAGGAGCGTTGGGTGAATGCACTGGCTATACTATGAGCTACTGTATGTCCCAGGATTTTTGGACACACAGTGCTCACCGACCCTGTGCAGCTCTCCTCCAGTTCCACCTGACAGGTCAGAAAAGAAATGGCACTGCCTAACGTAACTTGTTGTAGTCTGCCCCCGAACTACAATGATTTCAGAACAAAAACATGAGAATACGTGACTGGATTTTCCTTATTTGGAGGAGGAGAGGAGTTTAGCTAGGTAGCTTCATTTCTTTTCTTTGTAAACATTAGATGACTGGTGGGGGCTGATGCTAAATGCAAGGTTGTGTAACTCAGCGTTTCTGAGCGCTCTTCCAAGAAACAAATCAATAGTGAATAAATGTTGCTATTATTAGGGGAGTTGCGTTCAATCCATTGCACCCACAGCTGGCAAAATAGAGCTGTGGATAGCAACCAACAACTTTGTACTTACAGAAATTGCTGACCATGAGTGAAACCAGGCTGCACCGTGAAGTTCCTGTGGTAACTGACTACAGGAAATGCATCTAAACAAAGCTTCCAGGTTACGTCCAGTGTTAGAATAATGAAAATAATTATAATAAAATGTCATTATCTAATTTTCTGCACTTTCAATTTGAGCAATTAATCGGAAATTAGAACATGAGTCCTTACCAGTTGCTTTGTTTTGGTGTTAGAAACAAAAATTGAAAAAGAAAAAACAAGTCTCTTTTTATATATATAACATGATGAAACTATAAATCACTGAGCTGTGTTCAAAGTTTTATGAGGTGTGTTAACAAACTGCATATTGCACCTTTTCCACTGCTGTTAAAAGAGGTCCTCAGTGTCCCAAAGGAATGTTTATTATAAACTGAGTTGATATTGATCTTCTGTTACAACTTCATAAAAAAAAAAAAACAAGTGCTGTATTGGACAATGTTTCACTTCAAGCAAAATGTAAAACATGGCTGGACTCAATTTATAGTTATAAACACTGCAAGGCACTATTCTTTAATCCAGTGGGTAAAACATTGCCATTATATGTATCTGCATGAAATTAAAAACATGATTCAAATGTTAGTCGTTCCTCAGTAGATGGACATTCAAAATCCAGGACCATGTCACAAGCTTGGGTATAGTCAAGAATAGATCATAGTTTGATTTAAACATAAATCAGTGCCCGGAAGAAAAAGGCAATATATCAAGGTCTTGTTCAATATTCTCATCATTTAATGAGTGCTGTGAATTCAGAAGCTAATGAAACCTCACTCAACATGACCCAGAAAGTGAATCATATTTTAATCACATCTCATGTCTATACTGACTTTTCCACTTAAGTGGTGCTACTTACACGGCCTATAAAAATGTTTTGCCTTTTATTGCATTATAAAATGCATAAATGTCAATATAATTTGGTCTTTTTTGGTAAGAAATTATGAAAACAACTTTCAATGTCAAAGTGAAAACTGATTTCTATAAAGTAATGTCAGCTAATTAAAATTGTAAAATAAGTGCTATGAACCGCTATTGAGACAATAATGAGCTCCACCGGAGACTCTTTTGGCTTCTTTCTTGTTCACAATATACATAGTCAAGTAAAATAATAACATGGCTACTGTGGTGCTTATCAGTAATAAACAGGGAAGAGGAGTAAGGGGATCTGACCCTTCTGGGACTGGAGTCACAAAAACTGCCTCCCCACGAACACCTGCGAGGAGGATGGTACCGGACATCGATGTGGTGCCGACATACAGATATCCTGGTGTACGTCTGGACAACAAGAGAGACTCGGACCAGAACACCTATCCTCACTATTTAAAAGGACAAAATCAAGATGGTGATATGTTTTTTAATAATCCGTGGTTCCAAGTGCACTGAAGTGGTCTGCTGGGGAGGCAGCATCAGACAGAAAGTCCCAAAGCCACTCTTTGGGTCTATCAGACCTTGGCAGTTTCCCTCAGTTTCTGAGTGCCTTTTGATGGTGAGGGAAACTGTACTCACTGACACCTTGATGTTCTTCGTAGTTTCTACAGGAAAGACCTAGATTTTTAAGTGTTACGATGGTCTGCCTCTCTTCCATTGTTAATTGCTTTTTTCTCACCATTTCTATACACAATGCCTTGTGCAGTGCAGTGCTGTTCAAATAATGCTCATGAGGGGATGGTACGACAGTGTGTTGCAACGCTGCTTTTGTGCAGAGGGGTTTTTAATTAATTAAGAAAACTTGGGACGCCTCTAGGAATTAGTTGCACCAACTTTCAAGGCCTGATCGACCTCCATTGGTGCAGAACAGCTTTAAGTTGTTAACTTATGTCTTGTTCCCTGGAAAAGGCCTTTTTGTATAATTCTGAAATGTACGTTACTTAGTTTTGGGTAACCCTAACTTTTTTAGTCTCTGGCACTCCATCTTTGTATCATTTAAAGCTATTCATTGGACTTGAACTGCTTGAATTGGCATAAAAAGCTGAAAAATTGACCAGTAGTGTACATATGTTTAGCTTAGTGTAGTTTATTTCAGTCACTTTAGGCATGACAACTCAATTAAAAAGTGAAAAATTTTCAAGTGAACAACCACTGGGTTATTGCTATTTCTGAATTAGCACCAAACAATCAACAAAAGAAATCAACAAAAGAAGTAACAAAGCAGGACCGAAAAGATTGTATAAAGATAGTATTTCTGAGCGGTTACTTTTGTAGGTCCAAGTGCAGAACTTTGAGACAATTTTTATCTTGTGTCATTTCTTCTGCTCATGTGACAGAGATGACACAACATCTTTGCAATTAATATTTTCATGTCATCCAGCTGAAATCAGCTGTAAAGGTATATTAAATGTAGTGACATCCATTTGTAGTTTCAGTGTGACCTCCTCATTAAGCATTGTTTGATTTCCCCCAGAAATATGCAGCAGTTTAATTAATTTAGAACCAGCCAGCAGCTGCAGCAGAATTGATGGTCATTTCTGTTGCTGATGATGGCTTATAGATCAGATAGATTTTAGCCCTTGGACAGGCAAGACATGACAAGGTGTTCTGTTAACACAGAAACAGAAATCCATACTCACATTCAATTGAACACCCTCTATGCTCTGTATCTGTCTCTATCTCCATCCATCAACCTCTCTTACTTGCTCTCCATCCCTTGATCCTAATTGGATCTTCTTTTTTATTTCTATTGGATCCCTCCTTGTCTGCTGTCTCTACATTCTATCCCACTCCTCCATAGGTATTTTCTTACCTTCCTACATTTTTCACCTGTCTTTTGTTTGTCATTCTGCTGCTAATCTTGGTCTGCAGGTGGAAACCTCCAGGCTGAGCTATGAGCCAACTGGTGTTATTTTAGATTCCACCGGGGTTTGGCTCCAAAAGGGAATCAGTCCCCATAGAGTCCCATGTCTAACAGCAGAGATAATGATTTCTATAGCAATCTTAGTCTCTATATTTTATTTAGGCCTCTGTACATACTGTGCAGACAGATTAAGTTTTATTTAACTGACCCATTTAGATGATCCAAAGGCTAATACATATAACTTAAGGCATCCCTTCTCTTCTGGCCGTCAGAGAGAGCGGACGCATTCTCTATCTGCTCCCTGCTTGCTATGTCTTGTCTGTGTGTTTGCTTCATCCTCTGTCAGTCTCCCCCTAATTCTAAAGCAACATGGAATTGACCAGCTGGACCTCAATGAAATTGACACGCAGGAGACAGGTCGGGGAACCCGAGGTCCTCAGAGAACAGTGGCTGCTGGACATGTGAGGATCCATGGACGCATGGGGACCTGTGTGTTTTTGAGACGCTGTCCACTGAGGATGTGATGGATATTTATCTATTCTGAACCATGATAACAGGATTCCTGCTGATTGGCTTGGGTGTTTCCTGGTTATTGATAAAGAAGAATGGATAGAGCTGTAAAGCCCAGTAAAGCTTTGTCTCCAAATCAAGTAGTTGGGAAAAGAACTGGCAGCACAACACAGAAGTGCTGGGCTCTCTTCATAGGATGGTCTTCTGACGTCTGGTACCATAAATATAACATTGGAGTTACTGAGGAGATGAAATTCTTTTCTGCCTCTGAAAGGGTGACTGGCTTATCTTTTGTTTTTGTTTTGATTCCCTTCTCTCTGACCTTGACAAGGCCAGAGCCCAACTCCCCCTCAGAGGAGACACTGCTTGGAGGAATGTGAGTTGCTTTTCACTCTTCCCCCGCCTCACACAAGCACTGATAGGAGGCAGGCTGAACTTTTCTATGGACATGGGCCGCCATGGTAGCTTT
>JAQQAE010006953.1:0-16247 GCA_029823295.1 Pseudamia nigra
TCTTCTTTATCGATACACCAGGAAAACACCCAAGCCAATCAGGAGAAATCCTGTTATCATGGTTCCGAATAGATAAATATCCATCACTTCTTCAGTGGACGGCGTTTCAAAAACACATTAGTCCCCATGCGTCCACGGATCCTCACATGTCCAGCAGCCGCTGTCCTCCGAGGACCCTTGGGTTCCCCTCGACCCGTCTCATGATCCCGTATGTTTTTTGGATCACATCTCTTCCCACAGTTTCCACCTGATTCACACCATTCAAACACCATAATGTCAAGCTCTTTCAGAACATGCTGACTATTATTTTTCATAAATCCATCTTTAGTAGTTTTTAAACAATTTTGGTTTTTTTGACAATTTTTATGGTTACCATGGCAACTCTGCATTGGTAACTACAGTGATTCTTTGATGTTCCTTTCATCCTTTGATCACTTCTCCACTGAATAGTATAGTTCATCATAACTCTTCATAATACTTCAAATCTCTGTAAATGTTACTTTTTCAGCAAGTTCAGCTATTTTGAATCAGCAATTCCACGCAATCTCTTCAGAGATTGCAAATTTTCTGGTTAATTATTTTGCTCATATTTAAATCATATTTTTGCTTTTTTTTGTTTTTTTAAAATTATCTGGCTAATGTTGTTTATTTTTGTAACAATATTTGGCATAATGTTTGCAAATTTTTGTTTACTTTGATATTGTATGAAATTGTTTCACCAATTGTTAATATTTTATTAGTACCCAAACTGTGGCCTTTTCCTTTTTTCTGTTATTTTGAAAATATAAAAGATAAAAATAAAACCTGATTTATTATTATTTTTATTTATTTATTTTGCATGTAATGGGAATGTCTCATCTGTGACGTCATACTTTTTGGAAATAATTTCATCATCCCCTGGCTTCATTATTCACACTAATGGAAATTTTGACCAGAGGTGACTAAACATTTGCACCCCACTGTGGGTGTGTGTGTGTGTTCCTGTCATTGCTCACACCGTGCGCTATGGTGATGAAACGCAGCATTCATGTCCAATAACGGAGGTCAATGGGTCTCTGTTTCTCCCCGTCTTTCCGCTCCTCCTGCACCGTGTTGTTAAGGGCTTCAAGTATGCAGCGCTAGCAGAGCTGTGCTCCTCCGACTCAGTCCAGTCAGATGAGATGAATAATGTATAGGTCAGGCTGTGATGTGAGATAACACTTCGTATGAGGGGAGTTCATGTTATGTGTACAAAGTACAACAACTATGACCTTTGAGAAATCTATTCCTCCATGTTGGCTTTCATTAAGTCATCTCAAAAGCAAATCCTTCCTGGTGAAATAGACTCAAACACCACCTGCTGAACTCTCTCACCACTTTCCTCTGTTTATCTTTGTTCACTCTTGGCTCCCGTCAGACCTGCACTTGGCAGCAGAACTCGGCAAGACACTCCTGGAACGCAATAAGGAGCTGGAGGACTCCCTTCAGCAGATGTACATCAACAATGAGGAGCAAGTGCAAGAGATAGAGGTATGATTGCACACAGGGCAGTGTCTTTTTACTCCCTCACAGGAGGCTGTTCGTAGGACGGTGGTGGCCTAGAGGCTAGAGAGGTTCAAACCAGAAGCAGTTCAAATCCCCAGACCAGCATCACCACTGTGGGCCCTTGAGCAAGGCCCACACTGCTCAAGTGCTCAAGGACAAAACTAAGGAAACTGAACAAAAGAAAAAAAAATCACAAGACTAAAATAAAAACAAAAGAAATAAATCAACTTGATAAAAATAATTTTAAAAAATGAGCAAAATTTGTCAAGTAGGTAAACAAAAAGCAACATAGTAAAATGTTATATTGAACAAAAAAAAAGCAAAATAATGAACAAAATATTCCACAAAATTAACAATAATGAACTAAAATAACCAGAGAAAACACAATTTTCACAAAATTGAATAAAAAGGTAAACACAATGAACAAACAAACAAATAAATAAATAAACCGAGATGCTCCCGCACAGTGGCTGCCCACCACTCCCTCGGGGGGGGTGGGTCAAAATGAGGAGAATAAATTTCCCCAGTGTGGAAATAAATAAAATTATAATAGATAATTTAAAATGTGTATAAAAACCTGCCAAATATCACACTTTTCTGATCATATTATAGAGACCCATTACTCCAGCATTTGAGGCATTTGGTGACCAACTCAAAAAGTTATCAAAAGTCAAATAAAACTCTTTAAGAACCACATAGTAAATCCTCAAGAATTTTTGGAACACATGTAGTATTGTTACTCCACCTATTAAAGCACTTGAAACAACATGAAACACCTCAGGGAGCGCTTCATAACGCTTGGCAACTGTCTAAAACACTTCCGAAAAATGTACCCAAAATTTCCATTTTAGGAGACGTAGTAAAGCTTTATTACTTAACCTCCAAAAGCTGTGGGCGACCACCTGAATTCTCTGCAAAAACAAAACACCTCAGGGAGTACTTCTAAATGTCTTAGCAGTTATCTGAAAGACTTGAGGAACATAAACTTAGCCCATACAATGTCCACTTTCAGAGCAGAGTAAAATCGTATTACTCCACCACAGGGGGCTGTTCGTGGGACTGCCACATCTGAAAGCCTTAGAGACATTTTGAAACACCTCGGTGAATTCTTATTAGTGCCTTTGCAATTACCTAACATTTAGAAACATGTATGAAAGCTAGTGCACAGTGACCTTTTGGGAGCACATTATTCCATCACCAGAGGCCAGTTCACGACCACCTCAGAAATCTTTAGGAAGATCCTAAAACACCAGTTACACTTCAGAGTCGGGTATAAAGACCTGTCCAAAATGCTGCAGATCACACAGTGTAGCTTGATTTTTATTTATTTATTTATTTTTATTTTTTTCCTTTTTTGTTTTTCCCCTCCCCAGAGGCTGTTAACAACTACCTGGAAAAGTCATAAAGACATGAAAACTTCAGACAATTTGCCTTAATATCATGTTAGATTTTTTTTTTTACATTTATTAATATTTATTTTGGGGCATTTTGCCTTTTATGTGATAGCTGCCTGAGGAGCAACACACAGCAGAGGTGGTGCAGTGGGGGGCACTCACGCCTCACAGCGAGAAGGTCCTGGGTTCAATCCCAACGCCAAGCAGCAGGGCCTCTCTGTGTGCGTTCCCGCCACAACCAAAAAACATGTACTAGGTGAATTGGCTCCTCTAAATTGTCCATAGTTGTAAATAATGTTGCAAATAATAGACATATCAAATGTTGAAACTGAGACATTTTACCATTTCATGGAAAAGATTAGATTTATTTGTATTTTTTGGATGCTCATGAATCTTCCGGCCCTCAAATGGCACTGTATTAAAAGCAGGCTTGATTCTCTACTGGAAATCATTGCATGGGCTCAGAAACACTTCCAGAAATCATTGTCTGTGAACACAGTTTACCACGCAAACCCACAAATACAAGTTAAAGCTGTGTAATGCAAAGAAGAAGCCATATGTGAACACAATCCAGAAACGCCACTGTCTTCTCAGGACCAAAGCTCATTTTAAACGGTCTGAGGATTAATCTGACCACAGAACAGTTTGCTCTTTTGCCTCAGACCATTTTAAATGAGCTTTGGTCCAGAGGTGACGGCAGCATTTCTGTATTCACATCCTTTTGTTGCCCTTATTTTTGAATGACCTTTTTTTGACACGTTGCTGCCTTTAAATTCAAAAGGATGTAATATTTTTCATGAAATAGTAAAATGTCTCAGTTTTAACATCTGATTGTTGTTTATGTATGTACTGGGAATAAAATATGGGTTTGAGATTTACAAATCATTGCATTCTGTTCTAATTTACATTTTGCACAGTCCCAGCTTTTTTGGAATTGGGGTTGTAGAAACGTGTACGAAAACGTCTCCAAAATTATGATCTGAAGGCATAAAAGATTAAGAACCAAAGGCTGTTGGTGACCGTTTGAAGACTTTGGGGAGGATTTACTAATGCCATAGCAGTTATGTAATACACTTTAGAAACACATTAAACCTAATCCAAAATGGCCACATTTGAAGCACATACGTAGTACATGTGTGAGTACACAATTTCTTTTTCGGAGTATTCATGTCAAGCAGTGAAAATGCCTATTGTTTCCAGGCGTTTATATTATGATATTATTACCCATCAGCCAGAAGTGGGCAGTTGGTGTCAAATGTTGGATTAATAGCATGATTACTCTTGAGTGGAGAAGTGTAGTATCACCAATATTATGCCAAAAGTGTATAAGGACTGGCAAGACTGAAGGATATCGCTGGTAGCTGCCAGTGTTTTATCCAGTTATATATTTATTAGAATTTTCTTATTCCAAACAGACCTAGAAGTTCTAAAGTTAATGTTCATATGTTCTACAGATGCGTTTGTGCATAAGTCTGCTCACTTTAACGCCAGGCTTCTTTCCGTTGCAGTACTTGTCCAAGCAGCTGGAAATGTTGAGGGAGATGAATGAGCAGCACGCGAAGGTGTATGAACAGCTCGATGTGACGGCCAGAGAGCTGGAGATCACCAACGAGAAGCTGGTGCTGGAGAGCAAGGCCTCGCAGCAGAAAATAGACAGGTAATTACAAATGCTCTGAAATAAAGTTACAATGCATGCACTTTTCCATACTTGGTCTGTGAGTATTTTAAGTGGGTGTTTACAAGCAAACCCTTCCATCTGAGCAACCATAATGGTGCCCTTAACACTTTTCTGCTGCAGGCTTTAAGTCAGAGGTCTTTACAAATCACATTCCTGCTCTGAAAGCTGCCTCTGTCATTTGGATTTTGTAACAGCAGCTTTAGGAGAATTGAAAGATCTATGGCATGACGAGTTCTGAATTGATGTGTGTGTGTGTGTGTGTGTGTGTGTGTGTGTGTGTGTGTGTGTGTGTGTGTGTGTGTGTGCGCACAGATTGACAGGCACCATGGAGACCTTGCAGGGTCAAGTGGACAGTCTGACGACCCGGGTGGAGGAGCTGCGAACTCTGGAGGAGCTGAGGGTCCACAGGGAGAGGAAGGAACGCCGCAAGACCGTCCACTCGTTCCCCTGCCTGAAGGAACTGTGCACAGCTCCAAGGTACTCACCCACCAGGAGTCTACGCTACCGCTCAAATGTTTATACACACCTTCTCCTTCAGTGGTTTTTTTTTTCATTTTTTTTTCCAACAATGTACCGTATTTTCTGGACTATACGTCACAATTTTTTTCATAGTCTGCCTGGGGGTGCGACATATACACAGGAGCGACTTATATATGAAAATATTTCACGTGTTTGTTGTTTTCACACTGACAGCCGTGAGAGGGCCCTCTAGGCTTGTGTACCTACATCTGCTGCACCTGTATCACTGACAATTTAAAATGTGAACATTACCAGTAACAACCACACCTGCCATCATCCCTGGAGGCTTCACCAAAGTACTCCAGCCACAGCGTCACGGTAACCGGGAGGATGCGTCATGCAACTTTACTGCAAGTCATCGGATGGATCAACAAGGCATGGACTTGAGTGACAAATGAAACCATCCTATCGGGATTCAGAAAGGCTGGGATAACTGGAAATGGAACTGGTACGGAGTCTGACGGCAGCAATGCAGAGGAGGAAGCGATGCGTCGTCTACCTCTGGAGTTGTTCAGAAGCGACACAGAGGATGAAGAATTTAAAGGATTTAGCGATTAGGAGTGAGATCGTTAGTGTGATGAACTTGTTGTATTATGTTCTTTATGCTATAGTTATGTGAATAACTTAATATATTACGTTAACATACGAGACGCCTATTCAGCCTGTTGTTCTCTATTCTATTATTACTATAACTTGCCTTTCAAGATGAAATGTCTATTCTTGGTGTCAGATTTTGTAAAATAAATTTCCCCCCAAAAATGTGACATATAGTCCAGTGCAACTTATATACAGGTTTTTCATCTTCATTATGCCTTTTTTGGCTTGTGCAACTCAGGAGTGACATATAGTCCAGAAAATACGGTACATTAATACTAAAGACATCCAGACTGCAGCAGAACATGGGTGGAATTATGTAATAAACAAAGTGTTAAACAACCTAGAACATTTTTTATCATTTAGATTGTCCAATGTGGCCACATTTAACTTTGACAGCTTTGCACACTCATTCGACTCAAAAGGTAGTCACTCTTATTTAGAAGAAAAATGGCTACAGGATCAATAGTCCTATTAGTGCGACTACAACTACTGTACAAATGCAGATTATGGCAAACACTCAGTTAAGAAGAAAGGCAGTCCATCATTATTTTAAGAAATCGGTCATCTGAAAAATCTCAACAACTTTGAATGTGTCCCCAAGTACCTCTCACAAGTCCTGCCCAACAAGGGAAGATGAAGAGCTCCCAAAAGTTCAGTTACCTAGAATTACCAGCTACAGGAACCACCGATTTACGGCACCTCAGGTAGCATTTGAAGGTTTTGGCAACACCAAATCTAGAATTTTTTTAGATTGACTAACCTTCATTACTTAAGGTAATGACAGACTGTCTTTTCTCTGAAATGAGGTGTATGGATGTGTACAGTAGTTGCTCTAATTGGGTGATTGACACTGTTGGGGTTATTGACATCCATTGTCTTTCTCTGCACAAGACAACAGATGATTTAAGGCACATTAAGAAGAAAAGAAACAGCATAAACTAACACTTGAAAAGGCACAACTGTAAATCAAAAACTATTCCAAGTGAATCTGATGAGTGTAAAGATGTCAAAGCTGAATGTGGCTTCTTTGAACAATCTAAAATATAAAACATGTTCTGGGATGTTGAACATTTTTTGTTCATTACATAATTCCACTGTTTGGATGTCTTCAGTATCAATGTAGAAACACTGAAAGGGGAGGTGTACTCAAACTTTTGACTGGCAGGGTATTTGTCATGTATAGTACACGCATACAAAAACACTGGAAATCCCGAGATACTGTGCAGTCAATGATCAAATTAATACGTTAGGGTTCACTTAATAATGAAAGAGGAAGAAAGAAATGTTGCCTGTTACTGTTTTTTTGATAATATAAATATATGGCTGTTCCTTTTTTCTCTTTGCAGATCACATAATTCGGCAATATTCAAATGCAGTCATAACAGTAACTGTACCATAAATATTAATCAGTAACTTCATACGGACCCATGTTTACTCTGTACTCAAATCAGATCTGCCTTTATGGTAGTTTTACTTGTGAAGTTGCATTTCTTCCTGTGATCATTTGTTATTTGATGTTAATAAAACACACACAATATTACTTCATCAACCTCATTTTAAAATTTTCATGACACTTGGTAAACAGTGTGTCTGTACTGTATCTTGTCTTATCTGCCGTGTTTATACCTCGTTTATTTTTGTGATGCATACGCCATGTGAATATTGGCATCAGTCATAGACATGTTTTCCCACACTTTTTTAGAATATAAATTACCAAGTACAGTAGGTTTATGGTCTATTCCGACCTGCTTTGAATACATGTTTCTACAAGAATCAGTAACAGCAGGAAATGTTTTTTTTTGACAGGTATGAGGATGGATTCTTGTTGGCCAACCCGGGCAGTGTGGATCTGGCAGAGAAGAGGCCGATGGATGAGGAGAATGAACGGCTGAGAGACGTTGTGGCATCCTTGCGCTCAGCCATGGCCACTGAGCGTTCCAAGCGGGAGAGCGCTGAGCGGGAGTGCGCTACGGTGCTGCAGGAGTTCGAGCGTTTGGAACAGCGTCTGTTAGGAGCAGAAGGCTGCCAGCTGCGGGTTCAGGAGCTCGAGGCTGAACTCCAGGAGATGCAACAGCTGAGGAAGTCCAGGATGTGTCTGATAGGAGATATGGAAGACGGCTTGGAGACGCTGCTTAACAACGGCCCTGAGATGGACACGCCAGAGGAGATGGCAGGGCTGGAAGAAGGAGGTGAAGGTGCTGCTGGAGAGCCTGGCGCCACAGGGCAGCAGGGAGTCCCAGTGAGGAAAAGCTGCAGTGATACAGCCTTAAATGCCATCTCAGCTCGTGATGCCTCAGGTAGGCGGCAGGGGAGCTACGCTATGCATGCCAACGGCGTCCGCAAACGTGGCATGTCCATCCTGAGGGAGGTGGACGAGCAGTATCACGCCTTGCTAGAGAAGTACGAGGAGCTGCTGGGCAAGTGCCGACGCCACGAGGAAAGTCTGTGTCACGCTGGGGTGCAGACCTCACGGCCCGTCTCCAGGGACCCCTCCATGAAAGAATACAGCATGGCCACTGCGGGGCCTTCCACGTCAGGTGCTGTTGCCACACCTCCAACACCTCCTCAAACCCCCTCCACCCCAGAGGCCTTGGAGGGCATCAGCAGGCAGGTGGAGCAGGTGGACAAACGGCTCAGCCAGAACACACCTGAGTACAAAGCCCTCTTTAAAGAGATCTTCTCTCGGCTGCAGAAGACCAAGAGTGACATGAACAAGCAAGAGAGAAGAGAAAGAAGTGAGAGGAGAGAAAAGAGGAAGACGACCAAATAAGCTACAACTTATTCCTACTGATACTGTACATGCACTGGAAACCATGACTACGTTAACTGCTGGCTCGATTATCTTAACACACCTCACTGTTCTGGCTTCTTTATTAATATTTGTACAACACACAGGGTGGGTGCAGTTGAGTGATTAATGGTTCCAACCGTTGTTCGTTGATGCCTTCATTTTCCCTCTTGGAAGAAAGCAACAGTGATTAATGTGAATCTGCCAAATGTTTTATTCACTACGTAGGTGAGAGATTGTCTGGGGGTGATTACACTGTGTGAGGATGCAAAGCTTTCTCGAGACGACCGGAAGGCTTTGTTTCTGTCTTAAGACAATCTAACGTCCAGTGTAGTATTTGTAATGATGCAGCTATAGCCAATTATTTATTTAACTAGTAACAACTTAAGAAATTCATACAGAAAACAGAACAGCTAATGGCATTAAAACTTTCATATTTAAATCATGCAAGTACAAAAAGAAATGGTTAACCTGTGTGGTGTATCTTTTGGATGGTGAAAATCCTCCAGGTCAGCTGCCAAAGTATGCTGTGCAGAAGTGTTTGACTTAGATTAGATTCATTAAATGCTTTATTTAGAGTTGTCTGGGAAAAAGAGATGCCTCTGTAGTGGTGTTTACAGCATGAATTGAAGTTGACAAAGAATCAGTTATGTGTTTAATACTATCATACATTGCATCTTCCTGTGTTACCATGATGTAGTTCTTGTAGGCCATTGAAATTGCTTTCTGTAAATTAAAATAAATGTATTGACCATGTCGTTTTTAGTTTATGGATCAAAGCAGATCCATCTTGGAGCTCAGGGTGGAAACGATGCAAAAACAAAGACAGGCTGTTAACATATAGAACACAAAGGCAGTTTCTGTTTGGGTGTATTGGGTAAAAACCAGTGTGAATAAAAACATGTGACACAGACCCAGTCTGAACACTTTTAATGTGAACACAGGAGATCAGTAAACTGTAGGTAATACAAGTAGCACACCAACCTGCAGACAGAAACATCAGTCCACAACACGAGTGAAGCCATTCATTTCTGGAGTGTATAAAACAACACTTGACTGGTTGGGAACTCGACTCAAATGGACTTAAAACAGAACTGATGTCTCTGTACTGGTCGAGTCATCACTTAAAAACTGCATTTCAGCAGCATGTGGCTGTAAGATCAGAGGCACAGTCAGTATTGGTCATTTGGGATGTGATTAATACAAAGTGAACCATTTAACAGTTCTGAGTTTGATTCCTGCAACAGCCATGTGCTGCAGGTAACAAATGTCATTCAAAGCCACTAATGCAAGTGTTGATATGGATGATTGTAAGAGATGTTACATATTTAATACAACTACTTGTACTGAAATTAGGTTCTCTGCAAACAGAGCTAATATGATCAGCATCTGCAGTACACAGAATGGCTTTTACAAATCAATAAACCTGAAATAAAGATGTTAAGGTCTTTATTCCCTGTCCGTTTATTACAAGTATTGTTAAAACAGGTTCACATTATATACTGGCAAATATCATCAGAAGGCAAATGGCTCAGCTACCGTAAGTTGTCATTTAACATCCTCAGCTATAAGGATTCATGTAAAGGCCACATGACTGCTAAAATAACCTCCAAAATACCCTGATCAGAAGGAACAGCCACTCCTAAAGCTGAAGCAAGGGGTCAGAAGGGGCTCGAGGTAATTCTGTGCACCCCCTGTCCTTTGACCAGACTTTGTAGGGTGGTATATGATTTGCAAAAGAGGTGGACTGAATTCCAAATCATTTTCCAAGACCCTGGCACAAAATCTGCTCAAAGGCTTTAGGAGGGCTGCGTCCAAGAGTGGTGTCCAGCAGTGATTGCCTAATGACCGCACAGTGGCCACGTACACACAGCGTTACTGCTCCTTATACAAGGCAGATCATGGTAATCATACAAAAACAATCTGGAAACAGACAGATGACAAAGGGGAAGAAGAAGCGCTAAAGGGCAGAGGGAAGTACATAGTTTACTGGACTTTTTTTTTTTTTTCTATTTTTTAAACAATGCAAAGTCACAAAATCTGGATTGTGAACATTATTTACTTTCTCCATAATTTTAGACTTCTAACAGGAGGTGCAAACAGCATGAAGAATAGAAAGCAATATATGGAATGATGCAGTGATTGGAATTTAGGAGGTAAATAGCTGACTGATGGGCAGATTGATGGACGGAGAGAGCAAAAGCTTGAATCAATACATAATCCGGAAACTGATTCAAACAGGAATGATGGAATGACGGCAAGCAAAAAGGGAGGGGAGGGGCACAGCCAAGGAAGACAGTAACAGAGGATGGCAAAGGAAATCAGTCTTTCCAGTCTTTCTTGATAGCGAGGACCCATTCCCAGGAGAGATGATCATGTTTGTCATCATCAGTGAACTTGGACTTGACGGTGTATGTGCCACGGGCTAAAATCCCTTTTGGTGCCTCCTCTAAGGTGGTGAGGAATTCATATTCATCCTTTGGCCTGGGACCGTAGCTGCCAACCATGTAGTCTGACTTGTCGACTATACATCATAGAGACAGAAACAAACAGTGTTGGATTCAATGATCTCTCCCAATCTGGTAAATTAATTCAAGCTAAACAGTCCAAGTAGTTCTGCTTCTCCTGATACAAACTGCTTTATCTGAAATGGCAAAGATTGAAGTCAATAACCATGATTAATCTGGAAATGCAAAACTCAAGAGATGAAGAGAAAATGATATAGCTCACTTCTCAGCTATTTTCATCATTAGCGCTCAGGGAAAAAAAAAAGCATTTAATTCTTTTTGGTCACTTTCTCCAGTCAAACCACTGAGCCTCTGGGTTTTCTAGCGTTACGCGGCATTTCACTGTTCCTTTCCAAGAGGGGTCATGTTGATGAGGCCTGAATTGGCATAAAAAAATAATCACTAAGACAGCTTGAGTCAATACCAATATTTCAATACTGGTTCCAGAAGAAACGAAAATAACTGTGTGGTTCATTATGAAATAAGACAACTTTAATTATGGTGTCAAAAATGATGCATTATGTTTGACAGCCAAATAATACAAGCTATTGATACAAGCATTGAGTTACTGAGTATGCATGCTTATTGAGTCACAATCACTGAGATCATCTCTTTACAAATTTCCCATTAAGGGATAAATAAAGTTAATTCTATTCATATTTAAATATGCTATGGGTCAATAATAAATATGCCTCAAAATTCAGCTGATGCTATTAAAATACTTAAGTTCAGCACTCAGCCAAGATTATCCTATAACATATACTGTACCTCAGTTAATCTTAATCAATACTTTATATCTAATAGGGAAGCAGAAGTATTCATCTCTTCAGCCTAAAATAGTGCAATTCTCATCAGCGATACAGCATCATCTGAGGATGCTTACCCTTTACTCCCTTCCTGAATGTTTGCTGTTGGTATTTCAGGCCCGACACAATCTCACGGTTAACCTGCAAAAGAAAATAATCAGTTTCCCATGCTAGAGTGCAGCCACAGTGGAAGACACCAAACAGAATAATTCCTGGTCTGACAAAACCAGATTCTCTCACCTTGAAGCTGATCTTTATCTTGTATTCAACACCCTCCTTCAGCACACATGGGTTCTTTTTGAAGCTCTCCAAGTCCCCTAACAAGTAGAACCATAAGAGCAGGAAAAGAAAAGTCAAAAACTGGATGTGCAGGATGTTGAGCTGAGGTCACTAAGCTCAACATCCTGCAGTACAAAAAATGGCCACTAGATGACCCACTGCCTCAAAGTAAGCGCAGCTCTGCTTTCCTGTGCCCTATGAGGGAATGTTTCATTACCAGATTTAAACAGGGATTACTACATTACTAATTGGCCGACAAATGGCCCAGCAGTCTACATGTGTGAACAGGCCCGGTCGTAATTAATGTTACCCAGTCAACTCCCTCAGTCTGTCTGCTATCCACAAATATACCTGCATAAAGGGTGGCTGTATTTAAGAAATATATTTTTGAAGTACTTTCTACTGCCATGGACCATTTATAATAATAACATATAAAGATGTGACAGCAGATAATGTGACATAGAAAGAGATAATAAAGTTGCTTTTCTGCCATTGTTGAAAATATATCTGATGTGACTTGTGTTAAATACATTCAATGAAAATTAGAATCAATTGCACTACATCAATTTGTGAACGTTGTCTGGGTACATGGAAATATTAAAACTCAAACTGAACAAGAAGATTAGATGCATTTCAGTAGACTGGCTGATGACAGTAGTCAGCTAAAACGTGTCCATGTTTTTGCCCACAATAAAAAGATTTCCATTAATTTTTGTAAGTGCTAGTGTGCAGTTCAGTTCAGTGACATATATGTTTTGTCATTTCATTGTACTTAAAGCTTAGCTTCTGAAATTGGCAATTAGTCTAGAATCTCTTAGTTTGATTTTGATTTCCAAGGTGGGTTGTCAATGGGATCCTGAGGGTCATGGTTCACAACTGCCCCACATAATGCTGACTCTAGCACTGTGCTCAGGAATTAGATTCTTGGATTTGCTTGATGGTGAACAGGCAGCTATCATAGGCGCAATCTGTCATCATATCAAACCTCATCAGGCCCGGCACATATCAGATACATGGTTGTGATGGGTTGAGTAAGACTTTGTGTGTGTGAAAATCAGTCTGAATTGAAGCACTGGCAGAATAACCTGCCAGAGCAAATTCAACAGCTTTGGACATTGTTATCACAGTTATTAAAATACAAGTATGTAAGTCAACAAAATGTTTTGTCCAAACTGAAGCCTGCACACTGGCATTTCAGCTACACATCAGCACAAAAACCAGTATCTGCTCTACTCACCCTGAAGATCAAGGACCACAGGGCCTGGCGCTGAGTCACATATCAGAGTCATTTTTGTCACCTGTACATTTGGGACGCTAGAATCTGAGAGATAAAAAAATCTAATATTAGGTGACAGCCAAGCTTGACGTTTGGTTTAATCATGATTTCATTTGGCTGATTTTTATTTAACGTATTATAGGAGAATTAAGGAAGAAGATGACAAGTTGTGAGCACTAACCACAAGCAACACCCTCCGTTTTGCCCAGTAATGCCTCTTTGTACTTGCGCAGGCTTTCATCATCTTTGTCCAGCTCCTGGATCTCCTGTAAGCTCTTCTGGGCTGGAGGTTTGTAGTTAACTTGGGGAGTGTCATCTTCATTTTGTTTTGCCAACTCTGCCAGCTGCTCTGCTGTAGGTTCCTGCTCTGCCATTGTGTCTAGCTGCAGAAAGAAACTGACAGAAGAAAGGAAGGGCTTAGAGATCAGTTAAAGTTATTGGCACTCAGGGCATCTGTCATTTTTTGGTCCTGGCTGGATTTAATTAAATCTAGTCTACATGTAGCGCAAGGCATCCGGCTGCAGGGGGGATTATTATGGGCTAGTAGAGACCTCTGAACTTTGACCAAAAGGTTCCCTCTCTAAATTAACAATTTTCCATCTGGCCACATCCTGATGTGTTCAGTGTCATCAGCTTTCAGACACTGCTCTGTGGAGTGGAGTATAATGACATATCATTGGCAGGCCTCAAAACAAAAAACTCACTGCACTACTTCTTTCAGCGCAGAGTGACAAGGATAAGCATGACAATCCACAGGCCTCCCTGTAAACAGCTGGGTCACTCAGTCACACCAAAAGAGAGGATGACAAACGTGGTTGACTTTGTACTTATTTTTGTGTTTTTAAGAATAAGATGTTGATAATTTTTTTGTCCCTTTATTTTATTCTCTTGAGTAGAGAGATATAGATAACATTGGGAAACAGAGTGGAATGCAGCATTCCCAACTTGAAGCTGAACCGGGGACTCGCTGCACAAACAACTGGTCTGTGCCCTATTGGCTTTCCTTCTTTGTTTTTGTCTGCAGCCAACTCACATTTCCTTCTTCAGCTCCTCCACGTTTACTTGTGGCCAACACAGAATCAGATTTGAGAATCAGGTTGTACGCCTCATACAGTTTATTTGGTTTGGAGCCTCTGGCCTCACCTTCCACCCCAAAGTGTTATCAGGGATCAAGAGCAGGACAAGTGAAACAGTAATGCTAATACAGCTGTCTCCACACCCAGCCCCACTGCATCACCAGTCACTACTCATTAGACCCGAGGAGGCTGATTTTGAGCAGGGAAAGACAGCAGACCATGAGGACAAAGATGTATTTGGACGACAACACAAAACTCACTTGTTTCATGCAAATACTTTTGAAAAAAGACCTATCTATTAAAACATCTGGTGCACATATGAATACAAAACTGATCAACACCTGCAGGTGCACACTGCCTTTTACTCCCATTATGCTCGTCTGTGAAACACTGCTGAGAAGTGACGACACACACTGATCTTATACAGCATTACCACGACTCAAATGTGGGTGTTAATACACTGACTACTGTTTGATCTGCATAAAAGATGCAGGCACCATCCACTCTGCTACAGACATAGATGTGATATGACTGGGTAAGTTTAAATAGAGAGCAAAACTAAATCACTACAGTTGTACTAAGCTGTATGTTCTTTACTTTATACTGTTAGTGCCCTCAGTGATTTTTAAAGTAATTTAAAGAATTTTACATCCTACATTTGGGACTAAGAAAGAAGACACTGAAACTCACTAAGCTAATCTTGTACAGGGAAAAAAAAAAAACCTCATGCCATAAATTACTTTTTATGGTAGGCATGTCAGGATATTCAATTAATCGACTTGTCGAACAATCAAGGAAAATATTGTGATAATTTTCCTCGTCACAATACATTGTCTCAATGAAGACATGCTTATTTACATGAAAAAAAAAAAAAAACCAGACTGAGGGTGTATTTTGTTATTGGTTGTACAGCAACACCCTCTCCTCCGCTCTTGTCTCCTGTGTCTATGATTGACAGGGTGAAGTAAAAAAAAAAACATGGCAAAACATGTCACAGCAATTTAGGTTAATTGGCTCTTATTGTTCAGTCAACTTAAAGCCAAAATAATTCCATGTGTGATGTGGAGTTTGGCTTTTAAACCAGCTCCATTATTTAACATAATTTAAAATGAGACTATATCCCACACGAGGGAAATTCATTTGTAATTCAAAATCATTAAAAATGACAGTATTTTAAAAACATGGTGTTAAGATCATTAATTGCAATAATTTCAAGAACAATATATCGAGTAACTAAAGAGTTATTGTGAAAGGTCAACTTTATGGCAGCATTTTTCATCAAGGGTGGTGTCTTGTTTAAAAGCTATATTATAAACACTCTATTGCAAGCCTTATTTTGCTACTGTGAATTAAATTGTCCCGTGTTTACCTATGATATCATACGTACGTGCCACAATTTACTTTTGGCCTCTATTCAACATTTACAGCCACTACAATTCAAAAGTGTTGTTTAAAAAGGTAGATTATTATTATTAATATTATTATTGATAATTAACCTATGTTTGCACATTTAGCTGAATATTGTTTTCTGACTGTTTCATACAATACACGACATTTCATAGAACATTTGTGCAATGATTCTCATTAAAAAGTGGGAAATAATCAAATAATTATTTTCAAGTGTAGCATATACATTTGTTACAATAGGCCTTGCAATGATACATCATGTGCATTATAATGTGGATATGAGGATTTGGTCTTATTGCACAAGACCAGTTACAGTATCTCTCAAAAGTGAGTACACCCCCCACATTTCTGCAGATATTTAATTATATCTTTTCATGGGACAACACTGAAGAAATG
>JAQQAE010006954.1:0-16246 GCA_029823295.1 Pseudamia nigra
GTAAAGCGCCTAGAAATAATCTAGAGATTATGATTGGTGCTATATAAATAAAGTTTGATTGATTGATTGATTGAAAGACGGAAGTACTGCCAAATCAGGGAGCTATGAGGAATACACAATTAAATAAAATAGAACATTTCCAATTCATGAATTACATTAAAAAGCAAAATAACCACAAACCTGAGTGAAAAATCGTCCATCTCCAAGCAGCAGCTGGTGTGCGACAGGTGTCTATGTCATTACACAAGGGTAAGAACAGCTGTACTGATTTACATAAACTGCCCAGCCTCCATGGACGAGACCGTCCCATTTAACGACCATTAGGGGTAGTCTTCGCAGACCACAAAGACTGCAGCCAATATGCGCTGTTGGCCTCGGCTGACACCCCTGAATTGGGACACAGCTTACGTGACACTCTTATCCTAAAATAAAAACCTGCAACTCTGGCTGTATTTACACAGGAGTTTGTGCCATCACGGGGGTGCCATGCCAAGGCAGGTATCCAAACAGAATTTGCATCCCATCTCTTTCTAAAGTGTGGCTCAAAGAAGCACGCTACTTGATACTGACATCTATGCACTGCAATAAATAATAATTCTGATGACAAAAGGGTTGCTGTATTGTTTTGTAAGTGATGTAAATTAATATAGGTGACTTTCACAGCGTTGAGGTGCGCCATGTGAAAGAAAGCTATGGAAGACTACTTCTATCTTCTATTAGGTATCATTTGAAGTATTTGCTAAATAAAACTTTTGATGGTAAACCTATGAGTGTTTACAAAAAGGGGACACATATCTTGGCAGACGGAGACACAGCCTGAAAAAAGCAATCTTCCTCTCCACCTTGGCACCACACAGAAGACATTTTGTCTCAAATTGTCAAGATGAGATGCACAAGATGCTGCATCCCAGAGTGGAGGTGTTGGAAGAGCAGCGGTGGCTGCCTCCAGAATGTGACGCTTCATGCTGAGAAGGATAGAATATGAGACCACAAGGGCTTGTTTTTACAGCCAGGTCAAGAGGAGCGAGTTCTCCAGGAACTGCTCCAAATGTGGACAAACTGTGTGTCATTATCACAACAGGCATTAACTATATCATCTGACACCATACACAAAATAAAAATGAAACAAAATCAATGTTGATTCCACTTTTTGATAATCCGAGGCTCTAATAATCTCATCCATTAATTAAAAAAAAACCTTTTGCATATATAGGATGAAAAATGTTTCACCTTTTGTGTTTTGTCCCTCATTTTGAAGTCAGATCATAGGCACAAATACTAGCAATAGGGGTTAATTTTCAGAAACACAATCAATATTTGCTATGCATGGTGAGGGTAGAAGCTAATAATGGTTTCCCAAAAAAATTTAAATTATGTGTTATTAGATAATATTCTGATGGCAATCTTTTTTTGGAGCATTTTTTTGTCTTAGGGATAAAGGTGTGACACAAGTTAAAGGAATGTAAGAGGGTTAAAGGTAAACCCATGAGTGTACTGAATGTTCCTCCAACTAATTTTCCATGGTATTCATATTTTCTTTTTCAGTGCCCTTCAAGCTACGGTACTTTGGATGATTGATTGGCAGAAGACATCACTGTATTTCATCTTCATGATTTAAGTTAAAGGCTGGTTGTACACAGTGTATCCTGGCAGTCCAATGGATTTTGATGGTGAACTGACCTGGAAGTGGTGATAGATGGGCTGGTGGTAGGTGGGCTGAAGCGACTGAGGGAACATCATTAGAGGAGCGGGCTGCAAGAGAAGGACCATGCAGACAAACATTTATAACAGGACTAGAACTAATTTTATTATTATTTATGACAAATACTTTTCTTCTGTCTTTAGAGTTTATTTTACAAAACTGAACGTATTTGATTCATTTTGATTTGGTCTTGTTAAAAACACCTTAACAAAGAGACTACAGGTACATTTTTGTATTATGCTTTGGCTTGCTGTGCCTTTAATAATAGTTTTGTCCTATTTTTGGATTTCACCTTTAATTTAAAGCCACAAATAAAAGTCTGGTGTCTTCATCTTTCACTCAAGAACCAATCAGTTCATCATCGCAATGAAAATGCTCATTACAATGTCATCATCATCACATCCAGACTCGCAGCACAACTGTTTATTTGTATTAATATTTCATTTGTCATGTTATCTGAGTGCAGTGAGAACATACAGGCCAGTAGTGCGGTGGAGGGCTCAAGTGGGGGCGGTGGCAGTAGGCCCCTCCACTGTGGTAGGTGTAAGGACATTGAGTTGAGGACATATGCACAGGGACAGCAGCCTCATGTTTCATGGGAAGACTTCTATCTGTACAGAAGAAGAAACAGAACACCTGTGGTTCCAGCGCTCGGAGAACTGACAAAGAGGCCAACACATCCTTAAGAATCAGACACATTAACCACAACAAAATGTTTCTCTGTTGATGGAAATGAGAGATTATGTAGAAGCATAACTGAACTGAAACAGACTAATCGTGCCAAAGATTCAGTATCATCCTGCCAACATACTTCTTGAAACTTTCTTCCTACACACAGCCTGGCCGATGGTGACTTTCTTGTCTTTCAAGCAGATCCCGTTAGCCTTGAAAAGAGGAGATGAGAAATTAAATGAGACCAGGAAGTGTCTGTACATTAGAGCAGTATGTACATTCAATTTTAAAAGGATACTTTACATCATGAAGGATTTTTTGGGCATCTTCCTGGCTTTCAAAGGTCACAAACCCATACCTGTTCAAAAGGGCAAGAATAAAAATGCATCATGTCAAATCTATGAATGTATGTGTATTATTTTAACCACTAAATAAATTAAGTGAAATCATGTTGTGAGCTCACCCTTTGGACATTCCCAAGTGATCCATCACAATATTCACCTCTTTTACTGCCCCGTGCTGAGAGAAACCATCTTGCAAGTCCCTCTCATTAACCTTAAAACACACACAGACACAGTCAGTAAACACCCAAATGTAAAATATAATTATAGTTCTGCAATATGGCCAAAATGTTCTCATAAGAAATGTTTTCAGATTTATTTTATGATTATTTCAGGATTAATGGCTGATTTTTTTTGACACTTCCAAGAAACCAGATGGTTATTTGTGGTTTTTAGAGTAAGTGATGGATGGACTGTGAGAAAAGTACATGGTACCTTTCACAGCCAAGAATTATACAGCATAAGCTTCATTACAGACATTTTAAATTGTTATGGTTGAATAGGTGTGAGAACTTTAATACACAATTGCTTCATTCCATACAGGTGAATCTTTGCCCGTGACATGGTTCTGGGACACTGATCCCTGGTTAATATTATTAGGATCATTTGTGTTTATCCTGCTGAAACACGTTAAAATGTTTGCCGTGAAAATGGTCTCTGTATGGGATGTCCATCATTTGAGGGACAACTGGAAGTGTAGCTAGTTTCATCACTTGACAGTCAGTTTTGAGGTGACTACACACAAAGGGAACTTATGAGAAGTGACTGATATGTACGCAGAAGATGTACAAATGTTCATTTCTTGAGTTTTAGTTATAAGTGATGCAAGAACGAGAGTTATGTAAAAAGAAAATGTAAACTTGGTAAACCCCTGAAGTCACAAGAAAAGTCTATATCAACTTCAGTAGAATATATGATCGTGCAGCTGACACCTGCAGATTTGGAGGGCTCACCTTGTCGTCAATTCCTCCAACAAAAACACGATTTGGGATGACGGTGCCCAGGAGCTGTGTGTTTGTCTCTGTGCTGCCACTGGGGTTTTCAGGATGGGACACTGCAGGGGGGGGGCAACTGCTGCCGGCTGGAAATGGACTTCCGCCTGTGATCTGAAAGAAATCAGAAACAGTAAATATAAGTCCAAGAGACGGTGGTCAAGAAAGGGGTCGAAGTGTGTCCAAGGATAGTCAAAGTATCTGCGAGTACTCAGGGTGGATTCTGAAATAAATGCATGTAAAAAAATCAATTTTCCACTCAGTCGATTACATTTCTTGACATTGGTAGTTGCTTTATTCTGGTATTTTTCAACTGAAATAAGATTTTAACATAAAAATAAATTTTCTATTAAACAGCTTTCATAAAATAAATGTTTCAAAAGTTGATCAGTGTAGACTTTGAAAAGGTAAGCACAGGTAAATTATGTCATCATTGTTCTAAATTCAGGGTTTAAACTTTCACTTCTAGGAACTCCTGGAATGATCAGCAGCAGGGATGTCGCTCTTCAGAGTCCAGCACTAATCAGCCATCCATCGTGACTACATCCCAGCATCCCTGGTACCTGGTCTCCATCTCTTTCATGTCCTGATGAATGTCTACCGCTGCTCATCACTCATTGATCCAAGATTCTCAGGAAACCAATTCATATGTGAGAACAGGTTGTGCATTCTGATGCTCATGTTGCATCCAAGGTTTTTGAAAGCAATCTACATATTAGTGACAAGTTCTTCATAGTTCCTGGCCTTGTTGTTGCCAAAGAGCAAAGAGAAAATGAAAATATTTGACCTGATTGAGCAACATCAATGTGATTTTTGGATTCAGTACATCAAAACTGTCGTAAGTCAGCTTAGAAAACTTACACACCAAATTAGGTGTAGAACCAAGATTGTACACTCATTACATACATAAAATAATATAACAGAGCAGTAATATACAAATAGGAATGCTAAATTACTCTCTCTGCAGTTAAGTAAAGCATACACTTCTGCCAGCAAGTCCTCATTATATAGTGAGTGAAAGCAAAGTTACATACCAACACTGTTGTCTTAAAAGCTACTTTTCCTTAAATAACTGTTTTGCTCTTATTTTAACAAAATATGAAAAAAGCAAAAAACGTTTCAGACTCCCTCTGAAGGAAGGAATAAGCATTATCATTTAGTCACACGAAACTGACCTGCATCTGCAGCAAATGAAATTAGAACAGTTCATGTCTGCACTGTTAAATTCTAAAAAGCATGTATTGTCTTTCTTTTTGTCATAGTGCATTCAAAAACCCTGTATGTCAGTAATATATATTATAAAATATAAAAGACACTAACTCAGTTATTTAGATACGAGGAAGAAACTAATGCAGAAACGTGTAGCTACTGTACGTCTAATGTCTTTACATGCCAGCAATGACTAAATTTTCCCCCCAAGATAACTGAAAAACTGTCCAAATATTGACAAAATGCTGACAAAACCGCGTGTCAATGAAGGGTTACGCCAATAAGAAGAAAAAATCCTCTACAAAACGCTTTAAATGTTTGGTTTTAACAGGTTAGCTTACTTTTGATTTAGCTTAACTTAGATGATGAAAAGCACACACTAGCAAACTGGTGGCGCTAACATGGTTAAATTTCTAAATTGTCGACAGGTAGTGCACGTAGAGCAAAACGAAAAAAAAACAAACCACAAAATAATAAGTTAATTATAGAATAAAATAATAAACTACCCCTAATCTGCATAGTTAACTTTTTGGCTACCAATTAGCACCTTAGGCTAAAAAGGTAAGAGCTCACAAATGCAACAAAAGTTACTCACCGCGGTCTGTCGCTCCTCTGACATATTTTTTAAGGTTATTTTACAGCGTTTCTACTAAAATTTTAATAAAATTATTAAGTAATTAATTGTAGTCCAATTAAATATGGTTACTAACTTGCCTCCTTAACCCGCTTTAGGCCCGCCCTCTGCATCCCCAAATGTAAACATAAGCACACGTCTCAAAATGAAGTTCTAGTAGTTTCATATAAAAAGACTTTTGAATATCTTACCCCGAGCAGCAAATTGCTAAAATCTACATACCAATCCAGTTTCCAGAATATCGTGAAAAAGCAATGAGAGAAAATAACATAAAGTGAAACAGAAAAAAAATCGCAGTTAATTAGTTAAATTGGAGTTTTAGTGGTCGAAGCGGGCTGTAGTTCTAAATATGGCCACAAGAGGACGCACGTTCCTAATGAATTAAATTGGACTGCATGGTGTTTGTTTTAGTGTGAATTTTCAAAGCAGAATTAATTTAGCACACAAACGCCATTAAAACCTGGCTCTGTCCTTTATTTAAAGCATGCATTAATAAAAATAAAGACTAATTAATAAATGGTGCAAATTCAATCATTTTCTTCTCCATTAAGATTGAAAATCATCATGCTTTTGTAGTAAACAGTGGTGGCACCTTTATTCTACCTGAACCCAACTGTGTCTATTTTCTTGATTATAGTAGTCCATTTTTGTTCATATCTTGATTGTATCATTCATTTTGTGGTTTATATGCTCACTTTTGGTGTTTTCCTTCATTATTTTATTAATTTAGCCTAATTTTTAGTTGTTTTTGTCCTTATTTAAATGCAAAACATGTAAAACGCTATGAGAGATGAATTCAGAACCTAACAGAGTACTTTTACTTTGATACTTTTACTGACTTCCAGCTCTGACAGACTTACTAAAGAGTCTACTTCTTCTCTATTTTAGCTCTTTTTTTTTCTCTGATATTGCATTACTTTTCTTACTTACTAAATTAAAAGTGCAACATTAACAGTGCAGATTTAGACAAATGAAAAACAGTTGATTTTAGTTTACTGTGGTGTGGGGTTTTTTTTTTTTTTTTTTTGCTGATTGATGACAGAAACATCCGCTACTTCCTTGTTCTGCAGTGACCACAACAAAGAGAAAAGCAGGAATTCATAAACCCATAAATAAAACATAAAGAGGACACAAGGATTTCCCATCGTTTTCAGCTCCGTCTGCTGGTTTTCTGTCTTCATCTCAGGCCGTTAGAGGCTGCTACGTGTCATTCATCTGCAGCTTTTCTTAATTGCTGGGTGAATTTGCCAGCGAGGTCTGACTGTGCGAAATGAGAAGAGCATGTTTGATAATTACAGCAATTTACCAGCTAAAAGTCCTTTAATAGTCCACACAGATCAGCTCAGACACACAGGCTGTCAGGGCCCTTTGAGTTTAAGGCGAAACACGAGAATCGAGAGTTTTATTCTTCATTTTACTTTTGTGTTGTGCTTATATTAATTCCTCTTTTCTTTATGACTTGCTTACCTTAATTGTCTGCTGCCTTTTTAATTTGTGCAACTTTATTCTTAGAATCAGCATTATCTCAAAGGTAAAATATTGCACATTTTTAAACATTCCGTTATGTATTTATTGTTATATCAAGTTATATTTTCCTCTTGTTTTTTTTTCTTTTAGGTGTTCTTGCATCATTTTTGTTCACATTGTGGCTACTTTCTTCCACTTTTACTGTTTTTGTTCTTTTTAGGGATTGTTTTGTTTATTTTCTTCATTTTCTTGAATAATTTGGTCATTTTTTGTAATTTTCTTCATTTTGTTGCTCATTTTGTTTATTACTTTTGATCTATTTGTGATGTATTATATTGATTGAATTATTTTCATTAATTTCAAATATCCATTTTGTGGATTTTCTTTATTTTCTTGGATATTTTGTTCATTTTTTTGATAATTTACGTTCATTTTCTTGATAATGTTGTTCATTTCTTGTTTTCAAGTTTTGTTAATTATTCCATTATTTTGTTTAGTTTGGTTATTTTGTTTATTATTTTGCTCATTTTTTGATAATGTTGGTTCATTTTGTGGATGTTTTGTCTTTTTCGTAATCTATTTGTTCATTTTTGTTTATTTTGTTCTTTTTGTGCATATTGTCTCCCTTTTCTTGATTATGTTGTTCTTTTTTCAATAAGATCAGTTCATTTTGTGGATACATTGTTAAGTTTTATTAATTTTCCTGATTATTTTGCCCATGTTGTGGATATTTTGTATATTTTCTTGTTTATTTTGTTCATTTCTAAATATGTTTGCTCATTTTGTTCATTATGTTGCTTTTTGGCAGCTATTCCACTATTTTTCTGGGTCATTTTGTTCATTTGTGGATAATTTGATAATTGTCTCGAGCATTTTGTCCATTTCTTCAATGTTGTGATCAAGTATTGTTATTTTTTTCATTATGGTTTTATTTTAGTTTATTTTGCTAATTTTTTGATAGTATGGTTTAATTTTGTGGATGGTTTTTCAGGTTTTGCTTATTTTCTTAATTCATGTGTTCATTTTGTTTATCATTTTGTCAATTTTTTGTGTCTTTTCTTTGTATTTTCTTAAATATTATATATCATTTTTGCAAATTTTGTTTATTATATTGCAAATATTTCCACAGATGTTCTCGAGTATTTTGCTCATTCATTTTTTTTGACAATCATGGTTCATTTTATAGATGGTTTTTGTTTATTTTCTTCATTTGTTTGTTCATTTTGTTGGTCAAATGCTTAATTTGATCATTCTAATTTAACGTTCATTCTTTTTATTTTTTATATTTAGATAGTAAAAACATAGAAATTCTTTGCAACGTGGATTTTTCAGTTTGAGTACTAATTTGTTTTTTTGGTTGGAACTAAAGATGTTTGGATAACACTGTTAAATCATCATTGATACTTTTATGACATATGACTTGTTTGTGGTTGAAACTATGACATCTTCCGATCAGATTCTAGTCTGAAAATTCATAAAAACGCTGTACTTTTTATTCTCCCCATGTTCTTTTATTTCATGCACAATAAATAAAAACTGAAGAGATCAAATATCAGGTCAGACGTGCGTGTACCATGGAAAAAAAAAAGTCCATTCTAGTGGAGTCGGTCAGTTCGTCAGACAGTCGTGGAGACAGAGGTTGATGAAAAATAAGCCATAACAGACGGGTTTGACTTTGACTCTGTAATTACTCTACAAATCTCTGATTTCCCCTCCTTCATCTCAAGACTATTTATAGCCACTACATTCCTGCTGGAGAATAAAATGATCTCTTTGAGACAGTACAATGCCAGAAATAACAGGTTTGGACAAACATTTGCTGAGGCGTGGTGGGCCTGGCTGACCATTACTGAGTTCCACTGTGGTTTCACTCCACTGTTTTTCACCCTTGGCCATTTATTCATCTGCTCGACTGTGGGAGGTGTGTGTGTGTGTGTGTGTGTGTGAGGGGGTAAGGAACTTGGTTTAACAAAAGAGCTCATGTGAACCAGACTTAATCACTTTGTAACCTACTACAACCTATTTAAAACAGCTCAAAAACACCACAGCTAATGTTAAAACTGAGGAATATGCTTTTGAAAATGACATTCTCATCCTGAATTTGATGCCCGCAATACTATTAATTACTGAGTGCTTCATTCAAAAGCCAGTATTTGTGATGGTCTGGCATAGGGTCCTTTTTAATTGTGAGATGTCCAACCAGGTGTGTTTTAATAATGTCTCATCTTGCTCAAATCATATTCCACTGCAAGAGAATCATATTCCACTCCAAGACCTAGACTGGCTACGTTCACAAGATGTTGGTTTACCTGTCTGTGTTTAATGTCCATAAGTGTGAAAATGTTTCTGAAATATTATCCTGTGGTGAGATGACGATGAGCAATTATTATCCCCTGCTGGAACTGGGGACCTGAACTCACCGAACTTAGCACGTGTGTAGTCAGGGTAGGGGGAAGGGTCACCATGACGACCGCCAACTAATTAATGATTGCTAAAACCTATTTTGACCTCATTAATATGCAAATGAGGTGATGGATGTGATAGATTAGACCCCTGGGACATGTCTCTCTCATTAAATGCCCTTGACTTTGACGTTGAAGCACTTTGACCTGCAGACATTTTTAGCTACATCTAGGTTATTGACGACACTGAATCCAAAACGCTCTGGCCTTCAAGGAAAAAGGTCAAGGTCAACCTCAAAGTCATATATGCAAAGGTCATATATGTTCATTAGATACTGTACATCGTATTAAAGGCAGGTATGCATAATGTGCTTCACATTATAGTGGACACCTGTTTACTATTAACTATTAAAAAAAACAAAATAAGCAACAAAGTGGACAAATATGAGCAAAACAATTAGATAAATGAAATCAATGAAGCACATAGAATACATTCAATTTAACAAAATGAGCCATAAATCAACAAAATTTTAAAAAATCTACAAAATGACCAAAATAATGAAGAATATCAATGCAAATTAACAAAATAATTAAGAAAATGAAGAAAAGTGAAGTCAACAGTGAATTAAAGTGCCCATTTTTAAGTAAAGCACGGATGGAAAAATGGACCTACAGTATGTGTGAATATGACTGAAATAAAGCTTGTGGAATGTGAGCTCACACCATGGCATCTGCGTTTCCTCAGGTGACTGCAGGCCTCAGACCTCCCTCTATGTTTATGATCTAATCACAGGTCTTGAGCTCAGATATGATGAACTGAGACATGAGGCGTCCATCATGCATGTGCGTAGATGTCATAGTGTTTATGTGTGTTTAGGCTATCGGAGGACGCAGGCTTTCCTATTGACTGCGCTCTGTGTCAGCGTTTGTTTACAGAGGCACGTCAAAGATCATATGCAGGCCTCATTTTGGACACACTTCCACCACAATTTATACCAAACTGGATGAGTAAATGAATGAATAAAGCTGTAAGAGAATGAACCAGAGTGCCTTATGATTTATGATGTTCTGATCGTCATGAAGCTCAAATTTGGTTATTTTTGATCATGATCACAACATAAATATCTTCCACTTTGAATAATCTGACCCTTCAAAATTATTAGTGGGACTGCTGAGTCATGCAGCAATCCCATTATTATTGTCTTGAGTCTAATCATCTTCTTCCACCTCCGTATGCTTTTTGTCGCTTAACTACTCCTACATTTTTTGTCTGATTCAAACTGTTCAAACTTCACATTGTTCAGCTTATTCAGAACACCTCTGCTATTGCATTTCATAACTCAAACCTATGAAAAGGTTAGAATTTTTAAACTATAAAGCTTTTTTGGCAATTTTTTTTCCTATAGAAAATGAATGGAGAACTCTAACAGAATGTATTCTTACCAGGGCAACGACAGTGCTTTGATCCTTTTGCAGCAAGTTCAGCTATATTAACTCAGCAATCCCCTGCAATCTCTTTAGAGATTGCAAATTTTCTAGCTTTTATTGAAGTTTAAAGGCTGATCCTATGTCCTGAGTGAAACATGTGGTTTTTATTTAGGCCTATTAGTAAAACGTTTTCTCTCTCACTTCATGGTTTTAATAAAAATTAGTCAAACGAATGAATCTGAGTTCATTATAGGGACAAAAAGACAAACATATATCACAATAGACCACCATCATTAAATATCACTAGCACAAAGTCTAGTTTATTAAACAAATAAAATAAACAATATTAAACAAATACATTTTCTATAAATATCAGTGAGCTTACATATTCTGATTGACACTCTGGAGTCAAATGCCAGAAGTGACCATATTTGGGCAGAAGGGGCAGAGCCGTGGGCGCATCAGGCATTGGCTAAAAAAAATAATTTTAGTGAGATGCTCATGAATCCTCTGAACCAAACAAGCATTTGTCCAAACAAAACCTGTTTTATTACAAAAATAGAAACGATGAAGGTCCAACCTGGTCTGATTCTACAGATGAGAGGAAATCTTTGTGTACAACATAAAGAGCGATGAACAGCACAAAAACGTTTGCTCTCCTCTGCCCTCCCGAGAAGAAACTGCAACTCCTAGATTCCTCTCTGGAGCCCCCAGAACGGTCGTTCCATGAGCTGCTGACTACAATTTTGTTTGTTTTTTTTACTTTGCCTGTTTTACTATTTTTAATGAGCACTTTATTTGTATAGGACTCATTATTCTCATTAAAGTACTTTGCTAATTCGGATTCTTGACAAAAGTGTAGTGTTTTACTATTTTTACAGAAGTCCAGCGTGACTCTACCGGAGCCAGGTATCACCAAGGCAACGACAGCCAGTATTGCAACTTAAATAATTTCTACTTTGGTTTCAATTGCCCACTGAGACTAATACAAAGCAATTAGTGTCCACATTTGGGTGCGTTGGTGGCTCGCCTGGTAGAGTCCACCACAGCGGCCTAGGTTCAAATCTGACTGGAGACCCTGTGCTGCATGTCCACACTCTTCCTGTCTCTTATCATTGAATTTCTCATTAAAAAGGCAAATGGCCGAATAAGAGAGTACCAGTACTGGTCCTGAATGCAGTGAAGAAAAAGTAAAAGAAAAAAACTCCAAAGCATAATGGAGTAGAGGTACAGAAAATTGAAACACTAGACTAAGCAGAAACAGTACTCGAGTAGCAGTATTGTTACTTTACAACTGCACTGATTCAAGTAGAAGTACTCATATAAATAAGTATTTGAGTCAGGGTAAAATGGTATGTCATTAAAAAACTACTCAAGTAGTGAGTTAATTCAAAATAATTCAGAATTTATTACAGCTTCATGTACTCGAACATGTTTTTTTGCATCTACAGGTAATAACAATGTCATTATTTGTCTATAAAGTGACATATTCAGAATAGATGAACATAAAAATATACGATATTCACTGTTAAACAGAAAAAAACTTAATGACATGTTCAAGATTAGCTTATTGGAAGATTTGTTGTACATTTTAAACTTTTTGTTCATTAATTTGACTGTGTTTTCCGATGTTTGTTTGGTTTCTTTGGCTACATTGTTCATCTTTTTTGTTCCTTCATCTGCACATTTTGCCTCTTATGCTGCTGATTTTCTTCTTCATATTGTTCACCTCTGTGACTATCTTTGTTCATTTTTGCCCATTTTGTTACTTAGTTCATACATTTTGTTAATTTACATGATTATTGTGTTATTTTTTTCTTACTCCATGAGGTATGTGGCCAAATGAAATTGAGCAGGATATTTTTGTTCATCAAAAATGTAACTGAGTAAGAAGTACTCTGCAAAAAAAAAAAAAAAAAAAAACTACTTTCCAAAGTACATTATTGTGAAAAATCTACTCAACTACATGCAATGGAATGAATGGAGTAAATACGTCTGCACTTGAGATACTTCAAACCTACATTTTTGTACAATACCTGAGTGAGAGTACTGGTACTAACTTCTAACTTCTGTGCAGAGGAACCAGCTGCCGTGTTACTGATGAACATTCTAACGCTCCTGTATTTTTCAGTCACATTGTGTCCTATCAGTACAACTACGTGATGCCTCCTCTGGTTTTTCTTCAGTGCTTGTTTGGTCTTTTGTAAAAACGTTTCACCACAATGGCGTTGCATTCCACAGCAACACCCGATGATTTCTCTAAATGGAGACATATTATTTAGGGTTTTTATATGCTGGGCTCTGGCTGCTCTCAGTGGGTGTGCTCTCACTGACCTATAATAAAGTAAACACAGTGTACACAACTCTGGACACTCAAGGAAAAAGGAAGGTAAAGCTTTTTGCTCTTTGCATTTACCTGGAATTATTGCTTCACTGCACGCACGCACTAATTTCACCCGCTATTTTGTTGGGGAAATTAAAAAAGCAACCAAAAGTAAATGTTTATTCTTGTTTTCACAGTGAAATGGTGTCAAAAGACATCACTTATTCAAATTTAAAGGGGTTCTGGGCATCTTTAACTGATTCAAGCTGCTGTAAATAGACAGCGGTTCTGTTTAAAAGCAGGTTCAACATATAATATTTTATGCTTGCTTTTAAAATGTGAGATTACAGAATGTGTAAATATGAAGACTGAACAGTGAATTTGCAAATGTGTAAAACAATCAAGAAAATTATTTAAAATGTACAAAATAATCAAAGAAAATGACCAATATAGGCAAAATAAAAAATTAACTAAATTAGCAAAGTGAACAAAAGTGAAGAAAGCAATGAAATTAATGCCAAAAAACAAAGAAAACAAAAATCACAAAATGAACAACATAATGAAAGCGATCAAAACTAAATAAGACATCTAAAAATGAACAAAAAACATTCCACAAAATGACCAAAAATAGATCTAAAAAAGTACACTAATCAAAAAAATGAGCAGGATATTCCACAAATTGAACATTTTCCACATTAAAAAAAAGTTTGACATGGAAGGACTTAACTCACTTTCACAAAAACAAATGTGTAAATGAAATGAATACATGGAAAATAGAACTAGATCAAATAACTGTGATGATTAAGTGCCGACAAATTCATGTCTAAGCTTTTGTATTTATGCTGTTAAACACATTAAAACTATCAAGTTTTAATGTCCATATAAGACCTGGCCTACTGCTGAAATGTTTGTGTGTATTATTTGTTATTTCTAGGTCTGTAATTTATTAATGCAGTCATACTGTAAAACTGCATTAAGGCTGATATGACTTGCTCAGATCAGAGCTAAAAGTCCGCTGGGATCAAACCACAGCGATCAGTGCTCACAGCCGTACTTTATTTACAGGTTTGTGCTCCATGTGACATTTTGAATAAAACATGGTTCACGGGGGAGGACAGCACCGAGGGGACAATGAACCCAGTCATTCTACGATCATTTTGGATTCAGGATCATGAATTATTTGGCAGGAAGATAACACTAATTTCACATTAGATTCATGGCCCAGTGCACCTGCAGACTTTCAGACCCATCGTACACTCCTAGCCTGCCCCTACTGACACCCTCTTGTTTGTGTATAGTGAATGTAGGTCAGAAATGTGTGTGTGTGTTTACTGTACATGGCAGCAACGGACACATAGTGTGCTGAAGAAGTCTCCAGACACGACTCCAAATATAAATGCACACACACACACACACACACACCCCCACACACACACACACACACACACACACACACCGAATCCAGCGGTAGGTCAGTTTAATATTTCATTTGACTGATGGACGGCGTCTGCTGCTCTGTGAGCCAAACATCATTACAACACACTAAGTGACTTAACTCTAATTAGAGCTGAAAATCACATTAACGCTACTCTGTGATACAGGAAGCGCCTCACCTTTTCCCAGCAGTAGTGCAAGCATATGGGCACGCTATTAAACATGTTAATATAGCCACGCACTACGACATGTGCACAACACGTATAATTTACTTCACCTGGGTACTTTTAATCCAACATTAAACTAACTCCACAATGTTTCAGAGACAAATATTGTGTATGACATGGGGCCAGCAGGTTCAACTGTGGCTGCTGACAGGTGCAGAAACCTACAATCCCCCTTTGATTTTGGCCTGTAACAGAAATACACCACTGATGAAGACAGTGGCATTTAAAAAGGTCAGAATTAGGGTCAATCCAGTGGGCAATGTCTGGGGCTGTTCAGTTAGGCCCATGCGGAGGTAACGTAAAGTTGTAATACCATGGTTGACCCCTGAGGCACCATTCAGTAGGCTCCGAGAAGCCCCAACTCCCATAGAGTTACGTAAGTAAATACATTTTTGTCATAAATCATCATGGCCTCAAACATTTAATTTAGACCTTTTAATAAGTGATCTTGTGGTCCATCTCTAACTTCTTGTTCTGTAATTAAGATATCATGACAAATAATCACACAAATCACCCCTGTGCTGGGGTTAGATTGACAGGTCACTGTGGTAACACCACTCACCAGTGTAGTCACATCTTTGAATTACCTGGGATATGCTCAACTGTAGTTGTGGGTAGTGTTTACACTAACAGCGCTGTAATATGACTATATTTGGTAATGCTTGGTGAAGTTTTACTGCATCAGTAAGCTAGTGGTTAATATTAGCTTACCCATATGACCTCTGACACAGTACGCTCCTGTAGCTCCACCACCATTGGTCCATATATGGTTAGATCCTGTTTTTGGCTCTAAAATGTCATCCAAGAATAAACAACCCAATTGGCCTCAAAACAGCCATTCAGAGACCAGTGGGTGACGTCACGGTCACTTTGTCACTAAGATACACAGACTATGTGTCAGTCTCAGGATGAGACAGAGTAGGATAGTTGTCAAGGACTGTTGCAGACTGGAACTAAAGGATTGTTTGCAACAGGCACCTGGTGATGATGACAACCTACTGGAAGGCACCGTAAAGCTCAATACCCCCGTACAGTCACGTTTTTTTAAACCATCTGATCATACAGTAAATGATGGCCCATTGCACTATGATGTACATAAGACAACATGGTGCATACATTGATTTTAAAAAATTAATAATTCTAGTTAGTTTACATACAGTCCACCAACTGTGTGACTAAGTGAAATGAAATATATGTTTCTGATAAATACAAGTTTTATTGCAGCACCTTACAATCTACATGTTCCTCCAGAGGTACATTCTCCATATAAAAAGTTCATTAACAACAAATTTGCAGTTGCAGCTGTATTTTATCCAAGGCGTGTGGTTTTCAGAACAAAGCCGCTTCACAGGCGAATGGCCCAACACAGGAGAGCCACATCCTCAGGACAGGATTCTGCAGTCTACCTGCATCTC
>JAQQAE010006955.1:0-16245 GCA_029823295.1 Pseudamia nigra
TTTTTCCTCCCCCCGTCGCCTTTGGCTTGCTCTCGGTGGTTCTGTTGGGTTTACTCTCTGTATAGTCATGAGGTTTCAGCTTCGAATTGTGAAGCGCCTAGAGATAATCGGAGGTTATGATTGGCACTATAAAAAATAAAGATTGAATTGAATGTTTATGAGGTGCCTGAAATTTCCATGTCTGCAATCTGATACAGGGATTTCTTAGCACAAATATATATCCACCCTTGTGGCTACAAGCCATTAGACATTTTCTGGCTAAACATGTTGCATGAGGCGTGGACACTTGCTTTGTGAGGCTGTTAGCTTTGTAGCTTTTGGGATGTTAGAATTATCCACAGAGTAATAGATTTTATTTGTGTTGACAATGTCTTATCAAAATCTTTTTTCAAGATTTGTTGATTTTATCCAAGCTTATATTAGATATACTAATTATGGCAAAAGTAGTCCCATGTCTAAAGGCATCTTACAGCTGGGAGGAAGATGCAGGGCTGCTGGCCAGAGAATCAGCTGTGTAGCGCTGTGAGGGTGGACCATAGCCATCTTCACTCTCACTGGCTGCTCTCTCCACCTCTGACAGATATGGACCCTCGCCCTCCCCACACTCCTCTTTGAGCTCCATCCCCTCTTCAGGGTCAGCCTCGCTCCCTGCTTCCTCCTCCTTCACCTCCTGGATTCAAGAACACAGGCACAGAGTAAGTTAAGTTCATTTAAAAGATGTAGATGTATACATTTGTGTGGCTGCATGTGTGTGTTACTTTTGACTCTTTCCCAGACACAGAGCTGTCCTCGGAGTCTGTGAGACCAGAAGGAGACAAGTGTTTAGGAAACACATGAGCATCATTGTCTGCGTGTTTACGTGTCTGTCACTCACCTAAACAAGGCAGGCTGGGCTCAGGCTGACTCCACTCCTCTCCTTCACTCTTCACAGTTGTTTCAGGGGCCTCCTTCCCCACTTCTTCTGTGACTTCACTTCCTGTTGCACCGTCATCAGACGCTACAGAAGAAGTGACGTCACTTCCTGTCACTTCAGGTCCTTCACAATGTCCCTTCAGCTGTTCTTCCCTTTTAGTTTCAGGTTGATTCTGTGTCTCTAAGACCACAGGGGTTGGGGTTGACATAACGGACATGTCATGAGGCTCCTGAATGGGGTCGGGGTCTGGGACTGTTGGGGTAGGATCAGAAGGCTTCAGCTCCTGGGTCTCCCAGGGACCTGGGAGAGTGTGTCCTTCTGAGACAGCCTCTTCACAGAGAGACAGAGCGGCCTCCACGGCAGCTGCATCCAGAGCCTCTACAGAGTCATCCACCTAGAAGCAGAAGAAAAATGAATATCACAACACACCCAGCACAGTTTTTAAAGAAAAAAGATCTTATTACTTGAACTGTAACATTCTGTTGAGCGTTCAGAGGGTCAGATGTTCAGATACCACCTTATGTTTCTTTGAGAAAATTTTTTTTTTAAACCTTTAAATTATTTTCTTGAAAATTTGAGCACAAAAATGCATATAAAATAAATTATAATCACTTGCGCCATTACCTCTTTCAAATCACATCACTCTGAATATCCTTTACGTTATTGCTAGTTCAGTTCTTAAAGTAATGGTGTCTTTTCTCTTTACTTAACTGTTTCTCCCCATAACATGGATTTGTTCAGTAGTTGCTGTTCACTAATAAGGCTACTGACTCTGTACACACCCTTGCTGTGCATAAGACAACTGGCAGTCCAAAGTACATTAAGAAGGCACAAATTAAGTCTTGAAAAGGTACACATGTGATTCCAGGGGACTACCACATGAATCTAATGAGAGAAGGCCATGAGTGTGCAAAGCTGTCATCAAAGCTAAATGTGTCCACCTTGGACAATCTAAAATATAAAACATGTTCTGTATTGTTTAACACTTGCTGTTCACTACATCATCCCACGTGTTCTTTCACATTTTTGATGTCTTCAGTATTAATGTAAAATGCTGGAAATAATAAAGAAAAGTACTGAAAGAGTGTGCCCAAACTTTTGACTGGTAGTGTATGCTGCAATTAAGTATTTAGAATACGGAAATTTAGCCAAGGTGTGTAAACGTCCTTCTTCTAGTGACCTGTATTTGAAGGATTAGCCCATAAAGCGTTACCTTCTCCTCTATGATGGCAATGATGTCTCCTACTGTCTCCAGGTCCAGTTCATCTCCCATGTAAGACACAGCTACAAGGTCCTCTTCTACTAAACCCGTCTCTTCGCTGAGCTCTGCCTTCACTGCAGCTTCCGCTTCCCCCTCTGCACACAGAGAATTAAATAAGTAATTCAAACAATAAAACCCTGCAGTGAGTGTGCTCCTTAATTGCAGGTAATTATCAATGTCTGAACCTAAAGTCTTCATATTCCGTACAGTACATCATGAAACAACAAATCAAGATCAGAACAGCAATGTCGTATCTTATGAAAACATTTCATGACAGAAATAAATCTACAGCCATTACATGGTTATAATGATGCGATACAATGACTGAAGCAGAATACAACAGGCAGTATGCAAAGTGAACCATGTCCTACCTGCTGAAAGACAAAAGATGAGGGTGATGTTAGTCAATTATTCCGTGCATGAGGGAATGTGCATGTGTGTACTCATCAGTTATGTCATCTGCAGTTACCTGTGATGACCTCATGACCTGTTGGTAGTGTGGTGGCTGTGCTAGTCGCCTGTACTCCATTGGTAAGGCTTCCTGTAACATCTCCATCTGCAACCTGACATCAACAAAAATACAAGAAAACACAAAAATGTTTTTGTTTTTTTTTTTTTAAAGATATCATATTATCACAACATCCTGGGTCAAAGCAATCCCTACAAATTCCCAATAAGTTTCATAACTTTATTAGTGATCAAAACATTTTGTTGTTGACAAGGATGGTTTTTACATATTTTATTACCTTTTTATGCTGACATGCTAAAACATGTTTTAACTGTGTGAAACACATGACAGCGCTAACTCATTAGCATAACCGTTGCATCAGAAGTGTGCACTTTCTCACACATAACATCCTCTTTTGTTTTAAAAATTGCTCAGTGGAAGGTTTAAATGTGCTCCAGATGCTTTGTCTGTTTGGGCATAAAATGACTGAGTACCAGCGACACACTACATAGGGCAGCTGCAATCACGCACACATTCAAGTATGAGGAACAAAATTGAACACTGTAAGTGGCCTACTTTATAATTATTTAAACAGCATTTGTCACAAGTAAGTTGACTAATACAAAAATTACCAAAAAGAAAATACGTGTCTCTGACTACAGGTGAATCGGTCCTTACCAGGCGAGGGCTTGCTGAGATAAGATTGCCCTTTTTGAGTAGTTCTGACAGCAGAGGTGAGGGCGGTGGCGTGGCCTTCTGCGTTAGGAGTCTTTTCTGGGGTGAGTCATCTACAAGTGCAGCCAGGCCTGGATCTTTCGGCCCCGGAGCCTCTGTCGCTGGTAAAAACACTCCAACCCCCTGGGCCTGGAAGAGGCAGCAGTGAAACAGTCAGATCGGTTGGCACAGTCACATACAGTATCTGAAACACGTCCTCCCAGCAAGAGCCAGAAATGCCAAAAACACCAGAATGCGAGATGAGCTTTTACTACTGACTCATAATAAGACAAAAAATAAGTCTTAAGTCACTATTATTGTGGCTGCTACTGATTGTCAACCATATACATTGATTTATGTAGTTGCTCTGCAGATTTGAGTTCAAGCCATTATGTGATAACCTCAAAATGAAGCACAGTGAAAGGAGAATCTTTTTTAACTATTTCAACATTCACTCATATTTGCGTCAAATTAATAAAATGGCAGACAAGGAAAGATGTGTGTGTTAAAGCAAACCTTTGCTCTGAACACTCACGGGAATCACAGGGTGTTAAATGAATTTTTCAAGGAAAAGCTGGCGTATGAGGTTGTGTTCTTACAACAGGGTGGGAGCTGGTGTCGTCAGAAGCCACTCCTCCTGTTTCCATGGGTGGCGTGGGGACTGAAGAGTCAGCCTGTGAGTCCATGGTAGGCGGACTCGCACCCAAGGGGGATCGTACAGTTACACTGGGCAGACGCTTGGGTGTGTTTTTAACAGCCTGACGAGCTGCAGAAGAGAAAGAGGAGGAAAAGCTAAAAGATTAATTTTTTGTGTAGAGAATGTTCTTTTTATTCTATTTAATTATACAGTAACAGTGCTATAAAGTTAAACAAAAAAATGCTTTTGATGGATTCATTCATTCACCTATGTAAACTCATTTTATGTGAACAAATACTACAGAGAATATTGAAAAGATATAATCTCTAACCCATAAAGACATGTTTTTAAGGCCAAGTGCAACATTTCTGGGCTTCTTCCTTGAGAGCTGGATGAGGCATGAATGTGTTTTTTTGCAAGTCTCCCTTTTTTAAAATAATGCAATGAATAGTCCTGTCTGGAAATACCGTATTTTCCGGATTACAAGTCGTGTTTTTTTGCATAGTCTGGCTAGGGGAGCAACAAGTATACCAGAGCGACGAATATATTAAAACATTTTGAGTATAGGGTGTTTGTCACATTGACAGCCGCTAGATGTCTCTCTAGGCTTGTGTACCTGCATCTGCATTACTGACAATTTAAAATGTAGACATTACCGGTAACAACCATATCTGCCATCAGCTTAACACCGAACATGTCGGTGCTCTCACTTACCCGGTGAGGCAGGGAGGCGACCCGCGAACTCTCGCTTCTGGCATCAAGCGCGCAGCTGCCCAGCCAAGCGCTTGAAGCGCGTTCCCCGAACAAATGCGACCTGTCCTCCAGAGCGACTTATACACGTTTTTTTCTCCTTCATTATGCATTTTTTGGCTCGTGCGACTAACATTCTGGAGTGGCATATCACCCGGAAAATACGGTACACACAAACAAGGCAAAATGTATCGTGTTTTGCTCCATTTCATTTTTTCCTGTGTTCTTAACCGGCAAAAAAACCTGAGCTGTGGATGCATTTCATTGTACCCACCTTGAACATATGGAGGGTGACTGTTAAAAAAATACAAATAAAACAAGCATGATAGGGGGAAAAATAAAAAAATGTACGAAAGTAAAATATATTGTGACTGAACGTACCCTGATAGGCTGATTCTGTAGCTTTCCTCTTCTGCTCCGCCTCCTCTTCATCCTGTTTTTTCTTTCTGTAGTTACAAAAACAACTACCTGAATAATCTGAATCTTGACAATTTCAACAGAGATTTTTCATTTCAAATACAAGTCAAGTGCACCTAAAATATGCACGTTGCATCAAAACTGAAAAAAGGCCAATCTAAAATGTGTCTTACAGTGTGATCTCTGCCCAGAGCTCCTTCAGCTGCGAGTCCATGTGACCTGTCTGTATCAGATCCACCTCCTTCTTTAACTTTCTGTAAGGATGAAAAAGCAAAGGGGAATTTTAGAAATCATGTCTCACAATCCCCAAGTGCCATTTTTCTTAATTCAAGTATGCACCTGTATTGCTCCTGTGTGTCTCGCAATAGTTTTTTCAGCTCCTCTATCCTCTCAGCTGTCAGTCTGCGAACAATGACATCTTCAATAGTCTCAACCACTTCACCCTTCTCACCACGTTTCCGCCTGAAAGACAGGAAGACGACGGGTAAATAAACATGACACCTCAATGCGATTCTACAAATAGGTGTGTTTGATTGTACTTACTTTGGTGCTTCTGTAGCTTCCAGCAGCTCAGAGTATTGTGAGGCACAGTGCTGAGAAAGAGAGAAAATGCGTTATTGTGAACAAATTGTATAGTCTGCTGAAAAGACAGATACATACAAATTATTAAAATTCTGGTGACGATTTAGCGCTCTCACCTTTTGTGAGAACCAGTCAGGTGGACGACCAGGCTCGGAAAAAGGCTTAATGGCTCTACTTACAGACACCCTGAAAGAAACAAACAAAAACCTCAGAAAAGAAGCACCTGCTTACATACCAAGAAGATATGAGATGATATGTGGCTACATATGTTTGTGTAAAAACAGTGTTTCTAGTTGTAGCTATTAAAAACATTGTTCTTATTTCAGTTCATATGAAACAGGATTCAACAATACATTAAAATACAAAATGAAAATCGTATCACCATGAAAACAGTCACAATTCAAACATTATACCTTACCTAAGTGTGACCTCTAGTGGTAAAAGCTGAGACAGAATGCTACAATTCTGCCTATAAGAAATAAATCTCCTCACACAGCTGTGACAATGTACTAAAAGAAGTCATCTACAACAGAATGATTATAGATGTTCTGTCTTTATCTTAACACATCAATGATAAAAATGTTTCAGATCCAATGTGGTGAACAAATACTTTTAACGATGAGAAATACAGCCAAATTTTTTTCACGAATGAGATTACGGCTTACCAGTTTTGGTCACCACTCCTCATGACAGAAGAGGCCAGACATAGTTTTTCTCTGACTGACCAGGGCTCCGTTGGCCCAACATTCAGCATCTTGTGTTCTGTGGAGGAAAAAAAAAAAAAAAAAAGTACAACTAAATACAAGTCATGAAAGCGGGTGCACCGTCTTGAATGCAGTTGAATGCACTCTCAAAGAGAGTAACTGCAATAGGGCAATGACATGAAGTAATTTATTTACACAAACAAAACTTGGATTCTGGTTAAAGCAAAGATAGAACCTCTGACACATCTCTGAACCTAATGGACACTTGACATTTGTCCACCTTGTATTTAAGGCCCTAAATGGATTGGGTTGTGATCAGGCAACCTGCTAGACCACTTGTTCAGAAAGGTGAGGTCTTCTTAGAACCAGGATGTCTGCAATCGCCGTGGCGAAATGAAAACTTGTCTGTGTCATGAATTTGCCCTAAACCTTGATGTACCACTGCATTTGACTGCAGATATAACACACTATTCTTGGTACTGTTCATCAAATTCTTCACATAGTATACTGTACTCTTCTGAGCCAAACAAGGTGGTCTTTTGTTGCTCAAGACCACAAGACATACTGCTAGCAGGTCATTGGATTGGAAGCTAAGCAGACCACAGAATGTCAACTCTTTGATTAACCAATGCCTCTGATGTAATTGCTTGTAAAGTTTCCGTGAAATTATTTGAACCATGTGAACTACTGGGATTCACCATCATTTGGTCTTTGGAAAATTTCCCAATGACCTTTCCCATACTGTTGCAGCTAAAGATTACTGACAAACTGATTCTCTTGAATGACTCATGGCCATCTTTGTGAGGGGCAACTGTAACATCCTCAAGGTCTTTAGAGTTCTCAACTATGAGCTTCCATCGTGAATATTTAGTAGCTCATTGTGTGATATGTCTGATGTACAGTCCCCACCAAAAGTACAGTATAGGAACGGCGAGGCCAATTCCTTTATTTTTGCTGCAACTGAAAACACTAGGGTTTGACATCAAACGATGAATATGAGACAAAAGATCAGTATTTCAGCTTCTTATTTCCAGGTATTAAATCAAAATCAGTTGAAGAACTTAGAAGATAACACCTTTTGTTTGAACCAACCCATTTTTCAAGTGAGGAAAATTATTGGAACATATGAATGACAGGTGTGTTTTGCTGCCCAGGTGTGTCCTATTACGGTACACTGATTATTCAAACAATAAATAGCACTGAGTGGCTCCTCTCAGTTTCACCTTTGGGTTTTTACCTGTGCAGACTGTATTTATAGTTAATCAGGTGAAGACCAGAGAGCCGTCTATGGGAGAAATGCAAGCAATTTTGAAACAGAGAAGATGGAAAATCAATCAGAGCGACTGCACAAATATTGGGCCACAGCCAGTCCAACCATTTGGAATGTCCTGAAGAAGAAAGAAACCACTGGGGTTCTGAGCAACAGACATCGAACCACTAGACCACGGAAAACATCAGTAGCTGATGACAGAAACACTGTGAGAACTGTGAAGAAAAACCCTAAAACAACTGTCAGTGACTTCACCAACAGCCTCCAGAGAGCAGGAGTGAAGGATCACAATCCACCGTTCACAGAACGAACAAGAGTACAGAGGCTACACCAGAAGATGCAAACCACTCATTAGCAATAAGAACAGGAAGGTCATATCGGAATATGCCAAAAAGTGCAGAGACTAGTCTGAAAAGTTCTGGGAAAAAGTTTATGGACTGATGAGACGAAGATGAACCTTTATCAAAATGATGGAAAGACTAAAGTGTGGAGAAAGAAAAGATATGCTCATGATCCCAAACACAAAGCTCATCTGTGAAACTCAGAGGAGTCATGTCATGACTTGGACTCACATGGCTTCTACTGGGACGAGGTCATTGATGTAAGACATAATAGCAGGAGCAAAAAGAACCCAGAAGTCTACAGGAACATTTTGTCTGCAAATTTACAGAGATGCAACCAAACTGATCAGGAGATCCTTCATCATGCAGAAAGACAACGACCCAAAACACACGACCACAACAACCAAGGAGTTGATCAGGCGAAAGAAGTGGAAGGTTCTAGACTGGACAAGTCAATCTGCAGACTTAAACCCTATTGAACATGCATTTTACCTGCTAAAAAGGAGACTGAAGGGAGAAACTTCCCAAAACAAACAACAACTTGAAAGAGACTGTAGTGAAAACCTGGAAAAGCATCACGAAAGAAGAATGTAAACGTTGGTGATGTCAGTGTGTTGCAAACTGCATGCAATTATTGCAAGTAAAGGATTTGCAACTACAGTAAATATTAAGTCTTATTCACTTTAATGTACTTTGTTCCGATACTTTTCTTAAAATGTTGTTTTTGTTACAAAAGATGCTATCGTCTAAGGTCTTTAACCGATTTTGATATAAATACCTGGAAATAAAAGCTGAACTACTGATCTTTTGTCTCATATTCATCGTTTGATGTCAAACCATAATGTTTTCACTTACAGTAAAAATAAAGGAACTGAACTCGCTGTTTTAATTCTCCCATTAGAACATTTCTCGCTTACATGACAATATAACTCTAATAACTACCTTTTGTACCGTATTTTTAGAAATCTCAAATGTGTATTTGTCTGTACAAACCAAGGATTATCTAGTGTAAATTACGTTTCAGATTCGTGTCCTACAGCATCATATCAAGACAGAATCACTGGGTAAAGACAGACAAAGGAATGAAATAAAAAACCTGAGTATTTTTTTCTTTTTTTTTCAACTTAAATCTTTCATTCTGTGTGTTCGGTAAAGTCGACCATCCAAGGTAAGGACAACAAACTGAAACGTCAACACAAACCAAACCAAAAATTATTAATTTCGAACAAAAACACGTATATACGTTTTTTTTTCTCTCGGTGGTTGAACAAGTTATAAGTAAAACACATCAATTCAACATTAGCCAGATTCTACGAGCGTATATCATGAGGATTTTCTAGTCTAGTCTGGTTTCTAGTTGTCTTCTTATTTCTTGTCTCTTGAATTATACTTTTGATAAAAAAGAGGGAATAATGAACCATTGAGGCGTTGTATCATGTAAACAAAACATCTAATTGGTGCATTAAACGAAATAATAGCTTTAGCTTAGCATTGTTAATTACGGGGGACACATTCATGAGGCACACACGGCTGCAAGGTGTTAGATTTTATGACATAAAGATGCAACTAAGCGGGCCCGAGGTAAACAGTGGTATATATTTGAAGATCGGTATTGTGAAATGTGATACAAAGTAGTACAGAAAAGCATAGTATAAAAGAAAAAAACGACTTACTCCCAATACCGCTCGCCATTTCTTTTGTGCCCAGGCTGCGAGCCCCACTTCCGCCGGACAGATTTCAGTGGCGCACAAGCCGCAGTAAACGGAACGTGAATTAAAAAAAAAAAAAAAAAGCGCAACCAGCTTGTAAAGTTTGCGGGATTTATTTGTATTTTCTGCTCGAAGACTTATGCAAATAAATAGAACTGAATATTAATATGTAATTTACTGATATGTCAAATCACGAGCATAGCCGCTACACTCTGTAATTTGTTCTTTGGTTCATTGAAGCCTTCATGACTGAATGCACATAGTAAATAGGAGGAAAGGGCTTTGGATGCATTTCCGTCTGAACTAAGCTTATTGTCACCTAACAGCAAATTTCATAAAACGCTAAAATATGTGTTATCTATTTAGTATTACTCACATCTGTACATTTTATATTCTGTCTCCTGTATTCCTATTAGAGCCCTTTGTTAAATACAGTTAATACAGTAGGTGTATGCAAGCCAACACTGGATGACTGATGACTAAGCAAAGACCCAAACTACATACAGTAGTAAAATATTTTCTTATTTATTCAGGTATTTTTACATCAGTTGCCTGGTCTACCTAAACTGACCTAAAATCATCTCAAATATTGTTGGATTATTCCTAAAATTCAGGACAGTTTTTTGCAAGTGAAGAGATTTTCAAATCACATACTTTGACAATTTGCAACCTGTAAGTGCATGAAGAGAACGGTTGTATAGTTAGGTATTATATGGAAATTAAACAGCAACTATTTTCATTCTTTAGGTGCTGGTAATTTTCTTTCTCTTCAGAAAAATAAAATAATTTAATAATTCAACATAATACTGTACCTAAAAGCCATCTCAAAACCTTTGTTCTCCTCAAACTGACTTTGAAACCTACCTTTGTATGTATGTATCCTGAATTTCATCTTGTATTAAATGCATACTTTTTTTTTAAATTAACCTTTATCCAGGAAATATCCCATTGAGATTTTTCAAGGGAGTCCTGGCCAAGAGGCATCAACAATCACAAAGTACAATGACATATTTACACAGATTAGAAGCAAAAGTTGAAACATATTATGAAAATAAGTGCATATTGTGGAACTGACCTCAAAAACTCTCTTAAAAGTGCTCAAAAAAATAAGTTTCCAGTCTTTCTGTAACATATTCCATATCATGCCATCCAGGCCTGAAAAATATTCCTTGTGACTATCTGAAATATGACAGATATATTTACTCAAACATGGGGCGACACAATGGCACTCGTAACTCAAAGCAAGAAGGTCCGGCTTCCTCCCACAACCACAAACGTGCACTAGGGGTTAGATCAATTGGTCACAGGAATTAATGTGAGTGTGAATGGTTGTCTGTGTCAGACCTGCAATGAACTGGTGACTCATCCAGCATGTACCCTGCCTTTGCCCCAAGTCAGCTGGGATGGGCTCCAGCATCCCCCGACCCTTGTGAGGATGAAGGGGTAGAAAATGAATGATGGATGCTCAAACATGGCTGTTCATTTAAGTTACGGAACACAAAGTTGTGCACTCTGCAGAGTAGCAGTGCATCCAAAGAAATACTGTATCCACCATTGCAGCCATCAGGGTTTAATGTCAAACTGAGATGCACCAACTAAACTGAAGAAACGGAAAAACTGGTGAAAATGATACACTATTGGCCCACGTAAGTGTTTTTTTTTTCGAAAAGGTGAAGCAAAAATAAGGGCAGGGAGATGTGTTTTACTTTTCAACAAGTTGATTTTCTTCACATTTGTTTCAGCTATCTTGTAAGTATTGCAACATAATATAAATCCAAAGTTATACAAAATGTATGTGGATAAGTCAAATAACAAAAAGCCATGACAGAATTCAGCTTTTGGAAACCTAAGGGAAAGGTTTGGACATTAAAGTTTTTAAAGAGTAATCCTTTTTTTGTATGTCACCCTAAATATGACAAGCTTGAACTAATGTTCAGCAAAGGAAAAATATTTTTCCCAGTGTGATTTTTCCAAAAATCTTTGACAATTGTACTTAATTCCATTACTTGTCCCATTTCTTTTTTTCCCATGACCCTGGAGAACCTGTCAAATAAAAACACACACAACTGTTTAAATATTGGCAGTCTTTATTTCAACAAGACTAAGAAATGTTGTTTAATATACACTTTCTCTTACAATTTAACATCTATCACATCTCGTTTTTCCATAACATTTAGGAGATACTCTGACAAGTATAAATCTGGTGTACTGTTCCGGCCTCTTTTAGAGACATCTAAAACGGCTGCTCTTTATTTACACATTTTTTAATCTTTTCAGTCATTCCTCAGAAATTCGAGTCCATTCTGTTCTTGTGGGCCAAAGGCACCTCTTGTCCAACTCAACTTTAAAGTCACTAGACGGAAGTTACTCTGTGGATCAAATGAACAACATCCTGCAGCTGGACCGACTCCTGCCAGCCGAACATGTTGCCGCCCCGGCCCGCAAGCAGACGCTTTACCATCATCACCCAAAACATTTCCTCTGGTCAGAAACGATGGGTTTTCTTGACACTCAACACAACTCGTCCACATGACAAGAAAACATGCACAAGCCCTTGTAAAAAGGTTGGTGACAAAGTCAGGAGAATATAACTGGTCTCATGGAGAAGTAATGCCGAATCACGCTGCTGAAGCACAGCTTCATTTAAATTAAGGCTTCAGTATTTTCATGGGTTGCATAGATGTTTCAGCTGCTTTAATCCTTCTTAGATTCTTAATATTGTCGCCTCTCTCTGATGCACTCTGTGTCTTCAGAGACACACTGATTAGCAAGAGAAATTCATGCAAACTTACAATCAACTTGTCAGTTTCAACTCAGGCCAAAAGGACCAATCCGGTATTTTACTGAAGCCTGGGCTTTCAGACCAGCAGATACGTGTGAAACACACAAATCCATTTTTCTTTTTTTATCTTTTTTTTTTTTTACAAAATGCATATTTAAACCCCCAAACTGATAAGTTTCTCAATTAAATATATTTTTCACCTAAATTACTGAAACATTCCGAATACTGTGTTTTGGATAATCTATGTCAGCTATGGTAGCATGTATGTTAGGATGTAAAAAAACTACATGCATAACTTACTGGAAAAACTACATAAGGCAGCATTGTAACCAAGTAATGCAATGTAAAAACCAAATTATTAAATAAACAAAGTCCCATCTTGTGCTACTGGTAATAATGTACGATTTGATGAAGATAACAGGTACACATTCACATCTACATTCTTTTTTATAAGAATTTGCTATAGATGTACCAAGGGTGTATAAAAAAATAAACAGGCACCATACATTACATTAATTTTGGTTGCACTTGTGACAATACTTCAATATCAACCTCAGGTTGAAATGATGAAAAGGAGAGGAGGATATATATAGGTAGATCAAATGTTTTTGGATGTTTTCATACTGACACAGGCCATCATAGAGGTACATGTGTGTATTGTGGGACGGGGGATTTTAGGGGGGGAAAAAAAAAAAAAAAAAAAAAAAAAGCCCACAATACTGTGCACACCGCGAGAAAGTGGCCCCTGTTCTCTGTGCACGTCGTCCACTTCCACCACCTAAAACTAGCAGTAAAATCCACTGTAGTACCTAATATATATCTTCATACCAAACAGCTAAAAATTACAACACCTCAATATAAAACCCTGTATTAAAATAATCTTTTCTTGATTTCATTTTATCAACACACTTTTGTTCCTCTTCTCTAGTTTAATGTGAACATTACTATGTCTCTTTTCAAACATGTAAGACTGTATGGAGTCAGATCGTCTGTGCTGAACTGAGCTTACAGTACCAGAAAGGCCATTCGGAGCGTTGCCTTCTTTAGGGGATAATGCCAGGGGTGTTGCTCTCCTTCCCAGCTTTGCTTCCTGTCAATAGGATGCCAGCCACATGTCCTTAACCCCACCAGACACTTTCAACTCCACATCACCAGATTGCATTGACAATGAGCACATGCATGAGGTATGATCTTACTACTGCACCGTTAAAGCAGAAAAAATTAAATTACTAAAAACAATAAGGAAATGTCTAAAAGTAGGCGGTAATAATCCTCATAGCAGATGTAGGATATGCACGTTTGGGCTTGCAGAATGCGCTCATCTAAAGAATGCTTCCATCTCCAGGTCAGACATAAATACCTGCGCTGCAACTTCTCTCACTGGATTTTTGAAAATTGTTCCACGACTCTGGAAGATGCGAACAACCTCTCTCCAAAGCAAATAAAAGCTTCATAAAGTCTGATGTGTGAAAATGTATAATGTACAAAAACATTCACAGTTTGCACATTTTAAATTGCAAAACAATGTCATAACTTAGTGGCCATGACAAGCACTCATCTCCACCTGTGTTCTATACTGTATGTTGGTCTCGGAATAATCAAAATGAGTGGTGACACAAAAGAGCATCCTCAGAAATATGAAATATGTCCAACCACTGGCACTCATGTTCAGCCAATCATCTTGCTTTCTGTTTAGTTATCTGATGGCAACCACTGAGGAAGGCACCAAAGTTATTAATGATGAGATTAAACTGCCACAATAAGACCATTATATAATGCTTGTAATGCTGCAAGCAGAACTGTACTGGAGCTCTAGCAGAGCTGTAAGGTGTAGAAGGTTATCTGCAGGGGGAAAGGGGGAAAGAGGTGGAGGTCTGGGAAGAAAAATCATACTGCTGTACACTGATGTCCATAAAAACATACAAACAAATAATTAAAAGTGAAGTTATTGTAATATTAGGAAGAGTCCCCCCCAGCCCCTGATGGCGGACAGTCCAAGGTCCTGAAGGCAGTCTTTTAAAAGTCTCTCTGACAGTTTTCCCCTTCGCTCCGTCATCTCTGCTCATACTCTTCCTCTCTGTCCGGGCAGTCTTATCTCAAGTGGGGAGTGAGCAGGGCCAGAGCCAGCCCGCAGAGCGCCAGCGCCACGCTTCCCCGTGCCGAGTCTCCTGCATCCGAGGGATTCCTGGCCACCACCACCGGGATGACCCGAGGGTTTGGTGGAGTGGAGAAGTACATGTCCTGGTCTGTGGCACAGGACGGAGAGTCACAACCGCTGCCGCTTTCCTCTCCTCCGCTGCCGTTTTCATCTGGAAACGTAAGCCGCGCAGAGGAACAAGTATGAAAACAGGTCAAATGAAAGCGAAAGGCAAAGTGAATTTGAGAAGTTGCAAAAGAAAAAAAATGTGAATTTTGTATGTTTTTAATCAACAGATTTAGAGCGAATAAACTGTGTAGTATTGCCTTGAAGAAGCATTGCTTAACAAACTGATAACTGATTTTCTGACCTTTAGAATCAGATTTACTGGCCAAGTATGTTCACACATACAAGCAATTTGTCAGTTTTTTCGGTTACATCTTGTACTTATTTAAATATTTCAGTATCAAAGAAAGCCTAGTATTGTTTGATATCAAATTCCAAAAGTAAATCTCATCAACGTCAGTGCTTGCAGCACACAAACAGCATTTATTCATTTTAAGTAATGACTTTACATCATCAAATTGTCATAATTAAGTTATTTGAGATTTTGTAAAGCTCCTTTCAGGGTCTAAAAATGCTGATGAGCTGAAATCCAAAACTCAAGATTTAGACTGTGTTGTAACTGTCTTTTTAAAAAACTGGTACAGTTTAAAAATCTGTATTAAAGCTACTCATACCAGTGGACGAAGCAGAGCATCCTGTTGTGTTTTTGGCCAAAATGACACCGACACTAACTAACCATATTGGCCATATTTTCAGATCAGTAATGCCAGTTAAATATTTAGTGTCAGAAATGGTTTTTAAAAAAAAAGAAGAAAAAAAAAGAAGAGAAAGGCAAAACCAACCTGTACTAGAACAGAGAAACTATTTTAACTTGAATAAAAATCTGCAGATGCACAAGACCAGTTCATTGAAACACTGTTTATGTACTGAAGTAACGCCACACTCACCGGTGTCAAAGGAGATGTCGTTGCCGCTGTGAGCTGCTTTGAGCCAGCTCGTCATTTCCCTCAGCACTGCGATCTGGCTGCGGATCACAATGTCTGGCTTCGTTATGTCCACGTCCACATCGGGGTTTGACACCTGATTGGCAAGTCCGTTGCCGATGACAACAGACTCATACCTGTTTCAGTCAAGAGAAATGTTAACAACTATTGATTACTTGAAAAGATTTCAGAGGAAATGGGAGTTTTCGTTTTGAGGCGTTTGCCGTGCCTGCTCTTTGCGGTTCCATTCCAGCACTCGTCTCCAGGCGCGATCCTTTCACCCGCACACACCGTCTCCGGCAACGTGGACCAGAACTTCTTTGCATGCTTTAGCTTCTTCTTTACATCACTTGCCTGTGTAGAAAACATCAACAAAGAACAAGTCAGACAAAACTAAGTGAAAACAGAGTTTCTGCAGGTATCAACAAGCTACATTTATGACATTATAAAGTCAATTTAAGACCATCCATCCATTTTCTACCCCTTAATCCTCATTAGGGTTGGGGGGGGGGGTGCTGGAGCGAATCCCTG
>JAQQAE010006956.1:0-16244 GCA_029823295.1 Pseudamia nigra
AATGCAATGGTCCACTGTGTCAAAGGCAGCAGTCAGGTCAAGCAAGACAAGAATCACATGGTCCCCAGAATCTGTGGCCAGGACACAAACGTCCTGGGTTTTAAGGGGTAATTTCTGTAAAAAAAAAAAAAAAAGAACATAAATTAAAGTTAAATGTTCAGCATTAAACAAGAGCTCATGCCACCTGTTACTTTGAAAGCTAAATAAAATGAACCAAAATGTGCAGTGTGTATTTATTTACATCTGTAAATACTGTACTTAATAATAAGCTGTCAGCAAATACGCTGCTCTTCATTCAGTCACATACATAATGTGCAGGTGAGGTGAGCAGCCACTAGATGGCGACATAGACATAGAACATGGACACAGGTAAGGTGGTTTCACATCATATTCTTTTAAAATAACAGCCTTTTAAATCAGCACACATATAATTTTTTTGTATATTGTATACTAATGTCAGTTTTGTTAAGTTAGATCATAATTTGATTTTTTCTATTGTTGTGTAATTACTTTGGTAGTTTGGGGGATTATTTTGTTCAGTTTTTATTCCTTTTCACTTACATTGTTCATTTTCTTACTTCTATGTCATTTTTTTTTTCATTTTGTTGGTTATTATGTTCATTTCATTCATTATTTGCTCAATTTACATCTTTGTTCATTTTTTGTCACTGTGTTCACTGTATTATATATCTTATTCATTTTTGTTCACCTTGTTGCATATTGTTGCTTGTTTTCTTCATTTTATTCCTTATTTGGTTCATTTTGTTCCTTATATTTTTATTTTTTTCCCATTTTTGATTACTTTTGTTCCTCATTTTGTTCATTTTACTTTTTATTTGGTTCTTTTATTTGTTTGTGTGTTTTGTTGCATTTGTTGCATAATTTGCCCATTTTCTTCCTTATTGTGTTCATTTTGCTTTTAATTTTGATCATTTACATCCTTCCTTTATTTTCTTCATAATTTTGTTCATTTTATCTCTTATTTTATCCACTTTGTTCATCATTTTGATCATTTTATTTATAGTTTTGTTAATTTTTTTTCTTATTTGGTTCATTTTGTTTCCTATTCTGTTCATTTCATTCCTCATTTGCCTCATTTTGTTCATTTTTGTTTTTTATTTGGTTCTTTTTTTATTTCTTTTGTTAATTTTATTCCTTTTGTATGTTTTGTACCATAATTTGTTAATTTTCTTACTCATATAGTTCATTTTTTTTCTTATTTTGATCATGTTCTTCCTTCTTTTATGTTCTTCATATTTTTGTTGTTTTTGTTCTTGTTCTATCCATTTTGTTCCCTAATTTGATCATTTTCATTTTTTTCTTTACTACTTTGATTATTTTATTCATTTTGTTCCTTATTTTGTTCATCCTGCTGCATATGTTGCTTATTTTACAGTTATTTTATTATTTTGTCCCTAAAATTGATTCATCTTTTGCAGCTATTTTGTTCATTTTTTTTCTTATTTTGTTCATTTTCTTTCTTACTTCATTGGTTTGTTTTCATGATCCCATCTTAAACTTTAGCAGAACATGCAAAAAAAAAAGATGGATTTAAAAATCCCCTTAGACAGAGAAAAGGCTCAAACTTTTCAAGATGATCCACACATCACAAAACTTATAACTTACAACACCAAAATTTTTATTGCTGTTGATGGAAAGGAAGGATAAAATTGCATCAAAATGTGAAATTAATTCTGAAAATAGAGATTGAAGGAACAGAGGGAAATGTGAGGCTGGGAAAGTTTAATAAAAGAAGATTAAGGAAAATCAAAGGCAGTGTTAGAAGCTGTCAGCAATTAAATCCTATGATAAGATCTGATATCAGTGTTTTGGATTAATTCAATTAAATATTAGAGCTGCTAGTGGGGATCCTTTCTGAGACACAGAGTCACTGTGGTTTTTACATAGTAACATGTCTGGTACTGATATATGACCTTCTTATGGCTGATTTCTCAAACTTGTTCACTCATTTTTTTTATTTCGTTATTAATTTTGTTCATTTGTTCATTATTTTGTTCATTGTTCACAGTTTCTGGATGATTTTGTTCATTTTAGGTAACATTCTTTATTTTTTCTCATTTTTATTTATTTTGTTCATGAGCTTATTCATTTGTTGTTATTCACGGCTCAGTGTTGTTCACTTTGTTTATTGTCTTATTGATTTTTGTTCATTGTTTTGTTCTGTTTTTAAATATTTGGTATTTTTTCTGATTGTGCTGTTCTGTTCTTGGAATGCTCGATTCATTGTGCTGCTGTGTATTTATTTTTTGTTTTTTGTCTTTTTCATTTTTTGGTCAACATGGGTTTTTCGTCACTTTATCAATTCAGTACTTGTTTGTTCTTTTTTGCTTGATGTTTTTGTTCATTATTTGTTCGATGTGGTGATATTTTGTTCATGCCTCAATTGTTTTGTTCATTTATTGTATGTGCATTTTTTTAGATATTTTATTCATTTTCTTGATAATTTTGTTCATTTTCTTTATTATTTTGTTCATTTTTATTCATTTAGTTTATTATATTGTTAATTTCTCTTTATTATTTTTGTGATTTTTGTTTATTTTTTTGTTCTGTTTTTGAATATTTGTTCTTTTTTCTGATTAATTTTCTCATGTTTTGAATGTTTGATTCATAGTGTTGTTTTTTTTATCCTTTGTTCAAATTCAGACTTTGGTTTATTTTTGTAATTATTTGTCATCTTGGGAATTTGGTTCCTTTTTGTTTATTTTGTTTATTTTTAACTGTTATTTTGTACATCCATTTCTTCATTTTTGGTGTTTGTTTTGTAATTTTGTTTATATGTTGAATTGTTTATTTCTGTTCATTTTTGTTTGTTTCCTTGATTATTTTTCTTAATGTGTTCATTTCTTTGACAATTTTGTTATTTTTTCTTTCATTTTTTTACTTTCTTTTCATTTTAAATTTTGTTATTTTACGTTTTACATTGTTTATTTATGTTCATTTTCTTTATTGTTTTGTTCATTTTTGCTCATTTTCTGGATTGTTTTGTTCACATTTTGGCTCACTTGTTGGATATTTTGTTCATTTTTACCTTACTTAGTCCCTATTTATTCATTTTGATTTAATATCATAAATACCAACATTCTTTCCATCTTATACATCTCATTAAGTTTTAAATGTATGTAGTACAATATGAAACCAAGTAGAGACAGTGTATTAAAGACAACAGAGCCAAGGTAGAGTCAGAGGTAACAAAATAAATGTAATGATGCAAATATGTTCAAAATTACAGTCTATCAAATATACAGTTAGTTGTTTTATCATAACAAAGTACTGAACAATTTGTCTGCAATGTGAAACTGTGTACGAGGATATGGAGCAGCTTAATGTATGATATGGTTGAAATGATCCTCACATTAAAGCTAAATCCGGATTAAATCTTCCCAGTCAACAAGCGTCGGTAATAAACCTTATATACTTAATGAATTCTGTGGGGAGTCAACACAGGCCTTGTTTCCTTTTTTGCACTGGTGCCTTCTGTTTTGAGCACTTTGCTTAGGTAACACAGATTGCTTTCCTCTTATGAGTAAATGAAAGTAAATTACCACCCACTGGTTCTCTTGTGTTTGCAGCTGCTTTGTGTGAGTACAGTGCAACACTGCGCATGATCATACATACATCCTCACTTTCTATGTACATTTAGATCATTACGTGTATTTGCTGTCGTCTGAGTTTAACACGAAGTCACCTGATGCAAATTCATGCTGTGAAAATGCATCTCCAGTAGTAACAGCTACAAAGAAAACCCACATGAGAAGAGTTAATGAAACACTCTTGAAGGCAGGAGCCAAGGTTCAGTGTGAAGAGTCAGAAATAAAAGTGTGATTGTAGCAACAGTGTGTTTCATTTGCACAGTAACTCAAGGTTCTTGTTTAACCTTCCTGGATTTACATATAATTAAATGTTATAAATTAGGCTGGCAGTGTATGAATTAAATGAACATATTCTTCAATGAAAACTGAGAAATGTGTTAGTATTAACATCAACCTGCTTTTTGCAAAACTGCCATTGAACATTCACGGGCTCATTAAACCTGGGCTTCCATAAAACCACTTTTGACTTATGCATTGTTCCTTTAAATGTTGCTATGTAAGAATAATATAACATCCCTTCCTTTGTTCTTCAATTTTTCTTGACACAGAACTGATAAAATGTAACAATACTTTTTTAACCTATGCATTGCTCATTGTGTAAATTATTTTATTTGATTGTTTCAGTCTGTAATTTCCAAAACCAGTTTTAAAAAAGAATACTGCTATTTAATCCAATCTACCTATTGTATGTATATTCCATGACTGGACGGATGATTACAAAAAAGGAAAATAATCACTAATAAGACCACATGAAAATAGATCCCAAATTATGGTAGACTCATTAATATTGCAACAATTGAGACAGGGTCTATTGTTGTTCCTGGGGGAATAACGTGAGTAAATATTCAGCGAGGCTACATCATTATAAATGATAGTTTATCTGTTATTATAACAAGGGAATTTTCTTTGTTGTCATGTCATTGTAGGTTCCTTTGTCTCGCCAGTAAATCTCGTGCTTTTATTTTGAAAGGGGCACTTTGACACATTTGGCCCCGCCCCTTAAAGAGGTATCCATGGTGACGGCGCGAGAGCGAGGCAGCTGGTAGAGTTCTCACAGCGAGTGTTTCCGCTCACCTAAAATAAAGAGCTGTCGAGCCGAGGACAAGGAACAACGGAGCATTACTGCCGGATACACACGACGAAAACACCGTTTGGGCTTCTTTTCGGCCACATTCCTTCTGGTGGTTACTGTTTGCAGCATTATTAATGCCTCGAATGTGAACCCGCAAGAGGAGGAGAGCTCGTTGCTGGTAACCTTTACGTTGGTGAGTGTGTTTTTTTTTCGCAAGCTAAGCACCGACAGGGCCACCGACAGATCGGTCTCTTCCTCCTCCTACCGTCTATATTTGTTGATTAGCTACATTAATACCAGCAGGAAGGATCATATTACGGCATTAACTTATGAAGGCGAGATGTAAATTACGTGGGTAAACTGAAGAAATGTGTTGTTAACCAAATACCATATGCTAGCTGCGAGCAGTGATTAATAACTATTTAATAAACGTCGTTATTTTGTTTCTGACAGGTCTAGTGGCTAAGTTTACATTAGAGGAAATACCTCTGCTTAACAAATAAAGTAACGTAAGATGCTTTATAATAGGAAACCGGGTTAGCTGACTGTCAGTGTAGCCATGACCAACAGTTAACACTTACAGTATTGTTACATTTTCATCGTTATAGCACAACAGAGCAAATGATTTCCTTCTGTACGTTGTCGCATACAGGGTTAGGCTGTATATGACATCATTACACGTCAGAATACAGGTTTGTGGGGCTGTGTTGCATAGCTCGACGAGGACAGGTTTGGTTTGGTCTTTGTTTTTGTGTGTATGCTCTTGGCAGCTCGTCACACTCTTTGTTTAAATAGCTCCAGTACAGTTGCACGTGTCGAAGCGTGTGACTGCTTTACGAACTGCTTTGGAAGCATCTGGGCACGTTTTAAACACTTAAACTGACCCATCAGTCAGTGTTGATGGTGTTCCGCTGCCCAGGCACTCGTACAACTTTAATTTTCCACTTCCTCATTTTGTTCCAGTAAAGAGAGTTTATCAGTTGGGCAAAGGAGCGTTTGGCAACTGCTACCACTGGACACAGTCAGAGACAGGGGGATGAAATTATGGGGTTTTAGATCAGTGGCTGCCAAACTTTTCTTTTTAATTCAAGTCCAAAAAGAGAAATGTGGATTCTCCTGAGGATGCCTAAATAGTACATTTTGTTATAAACTATATTTAACTACATTACATCACCACTTTCTGACAGTCGATCAACATATTGTTCTATTTTTATGTATTTACTCTTTTAATTGTTGATGTAGTGGGTTGATCCAATGTTGTGAAAGCCAGCGTACATGAACAATGTAATAAACAGAATTAAGAAAAATTGACAAAAACAGAGCAAACAACCAGCAACAATGAACAAATGTGCCCACAACATTAAACAAATTTGAGCAAAATAACCAAGAAAGTTAGCATGATTTTCCGAGAGACTAAGCATAGTCATCAACGTGAACAAAATAATAAAAATGAACACACAAAAGAAACAAGGTAGTCAGCAAAATGAAGAAGAATAAAGAACAAAATGAGGAAAAATTGATACACTGATTAACAGCTTCGGAACCGATTTTGGGTCCATTCCACAAGTTTGACAAATGCGGGCTTAGTTTATAGAAAACAAAGGTCAGCAATAAATTGAAAGAAATCAATGGTTGTATACGGTGCTCCATGATGGATGCTTTTCTGGATTTAATGTGATCAAATTGTTATTGATATTATATGCCTAAAATATTGTTGATATGTGCTGTGTACCAGATAGTGATGTCAAAGGCCATTTTGGAAATACAATTGGTACTGCAACTAATTTAATTAATGAAAGTTTGATCTACCATTTATCTTGTTACTTATTTGATCAGTGTTTATGGGAGGTGAGGGGGTCATTACAGCCTAATAGTCCTACTCTTAAGGTCCTGTTTTTGTCCAAGAGAGTGTGTAATGTCAAAGACAGTTTGTTGGGTTTTTTTGTGCCCTGGGTTTCTGAAGGATTTAAGTGCTGTAATGGTTTTTGACTAAAAACTATAAATTTCAGATTATTTTGGCCCAGTAGTATTACAACATTCAGGAAAAGTTTCAAAGATGTGACACACACTTCAGTTTTGTCCAGGTTTGCAAACAATCGACAACCTCAATTCACACTGAAAGAGATCTCAGTTGATTTTTTTTAAGCTTAAATACTGTACAGAAACACTTACGTTATGCTATTATAAAACCTTAGTCTTGAATTGATAGAAAAACACAATGAACAAGTTAGATGATATTCACGTGGGTGATTTATTAGTTGTGTTACATTAATTATACATGTTTTATAAATGCGTATAATTGAATTTGTGTTCAAATACAGTGCAATGAACACTAAAGGAAGCTGTTCAGATAATTTTATAATGGATGATCTTTATTTCACAGACACAACAGGTCCACTAAGTAACAAAAAAACTAAATAAATAAAGACACAACAATGACTACATTAATATTATTTAGTATTTATAGCAAAGAAATGTTGAACAAAAGGAGGAAAGTACATTGTCTCCTGATTAACAGATCAATTGAGTTTGTTAATCTACTCACTAATTAAATGTAAATCACCGCAAATTAATTCTGGGTCTCACAAGAATAAACCTACTGGCATTTAACAATATCCCGTTGTGGTTGTAATACAGTTTGTAATACAATGGACACAGTGTAGAACATTGTTTTGTCAGACATTACGGTTGATGCTTTCTCTTAAAGTGTGTAAACCTCTGTTTGCAAGTCATCACTATTTATTTTTAAAATGAGAATGACTGATATTATCATTTACCACTGCAGTGAGGCTATGTGAGTGAGCAGAACATGTGGCTCTAAAGACATTATAGTAGACTTGCTGGGTCTAGTGGCCAATATTTCTATGAAATATTTAGAGACAGGAGTAGCTGACAGGTTGAATTGTACTTTTATGGCTTGCTTTAAATTCAAAGTACCCATTTCTTGCACTCTTGATTGGCATTAATTATTGAAATCACAAACACCGTATTGTTTCAGAGATTGACTGCTTTTGTTTTTACGCACTCTTTGGCAGATTTAGACTATAGCCCCTTTGGTTTGTAACTGTAAACACACTATACGGCTACAGTGCAGTTTTCATTATTCATGGGCCAGCATTGAAAGGCTTTACTGTCTGACAACATAGCTTAGAGAAAACATCTTGTGAATAAAGATAAGAGTTGTTTGGCTTCAGTCCTATTCTCAGATTTGTATATTTTTTATTGTGTCAACAGAACACATGACTGCATTTTTGTTATTTTATTGTCATTATCATTATTTACACCTCTTTCATCCTACTGCCGTCTCCTTTATAAGTTCCTTGCTCCTTCTTTATCTTCTATATTTTGCTGCCTCTTTCTGTCTTCTTCCTTGTGGCAGTACAGAGGGATGCTCAGGCACTGTGAGGCTTAACACTAGATAATACTTCATAACAAAGGATCCTTTCTGTGCTGCCATGCAGAGCCCCGTGTCTGTGCTCCCTCCACAGGCCCAGGCGGGCTCTACCAGCAGCAGTAGCACTGTGGCCTATCGGGTGGAAATCTCCTCTCGGCTGTTTCTTTGGCACACTGAGTGCTCTCTGTTCTCGGACACATGCCTCTGCTGCTGCTCTCCTTGGCTCCCTGTGCATTCCAGGAGCCCCCGGCAGCTGAAGAACTGCAGTAGCAGCCTGCTGGCTGGTTGTTTGTCTGACTGGTGTCTGAAGTGAAGAGTTACATAGTTTTTTTCCCTGAGCAGAGGGCCAAACAGACAAAGTATTCATGCAGTAAAAGTCAGCGATTCCTTCAAGCATTTGCCTCAGGTTTCTGGAAGGCTTTTGAGTCAAGGGATGGTTGGCTGTAGACATTCGTGCTGCTCCATCATGGAAGCATGCTCTTATTCAACTAATATGGGACATTTTCCAATAATTTTGGTCCTGTATTGCAATATTTGCACACTGGCTACAAGAAAAGCCGAATGATTATGCTCCCTGATGAAATAGACTCTGTATAATGATGCAATTGGTAAGCGACTTGAGTAAAGTCAGACTTAATGTTGAGATGAGAGTTTAGATTTACTGCAGTCATTCAGTTCCTCTCTAACAGTTTTGGAGTGTGTCTGAAGTCATCATTGGAAACAGCCTTAACTTTGTTTCTGCGACAGATTTTCTTTCTCCATTTCTTCAGTAAATACATAATTTAACAATCTGGACTCATTTTCAGTCACTGTAACTTTGTTTCCATGAATATTGTTGTTTCTTTTTTATTGAAGTGGAAAATATAAAGAAATAAGTCTGCAAATAGAATTTTTCCTCATTTTGCTATACAATGTGTGCTTCTCAGAGTACTGTATATGTAACAAGACTTTGCAGAGCACTTTCTTTTTGTGTTAAAAGCAACTCTTGAGGGTCAGAGCAGCTTTGTACTGGCAGTGGCTGTATTTTTCTCATAACCATGCCATTCATTCCAGTTTCCTGTTAATCTAGCTGCAGACTTTAGACTTTCCAGAGTATATGCGACTTTTGCATCTAAACATTGATATACCAGAACTGACACATCTGTGGTTGTTGAATGGCTTATTCATGTTACATTTATTCAGGAGTGGTGTGTTTACTGATCACGGTGACCAGTCAGTCACCACGCTAATAAAAATTAACTTATGATGTGATCCTGAATGAAATAATGTTATCAGGATACAGTCAGATACAGGTAGGACGTGTTTGTTGATGTGTTAAAATACAAAGTGTTGTTTCAGGAAATGGTAGTGTAAACCTTTTGAAGTTGAAAATAGCAGCAATTTCTCTAACGCTGTGTGTCAAACTCAGCAGTGTGCTCAGCAGTGTTTGACAGGAAACCCACACATCTGCAAGTTAGAAAGTTGACATTCAACCTTGAAGTATTTCTGTGCTTCTGCTGTCAAAATGTCTGCTGTAATATGAATCAGTTAAATGCATGAACATGATGCCAGTGCATTAAATGACCTGCAAAAATTACTTAAGGCTCCAAGCTATATTGTTCAAGCTAATTAAAATGCTGTATTTTGTAGGATACACTAGCAGGGAGTTAATGACATTCTCCTTTCCCAGACTCTTTTGTGTGAAAGCAATTAAGCTAATTTTGCTTAAGTTTTCACCTTGCCAAGTCAATACTGTGCCCTCAGCACTCCGAAGAGGTCCATCCTGCATTGAAAATGCTATCTCATGTGGTTATTTACAACCCAAGAAAGAGCCTCTGAAAAATGTATTAGTTTTTGTGTTGCATTTGACTTTTATTTGTCCCTGATAATACTAAGACACCTGCCAAAAACATCTCAGTTAACATAAGGCCGAGCTGTAACCTGTGCCTTGGCGACCATGCTGCAGTGCCAACATGGACAAATCAACCAGCACGTTTTTTTGACAGTCTGCCCTTTGGCTCAGAGTAGTACCCAAACTGTCCTGCCAAAACCGGCTTACGTCACTCTGCCATGCTGGTCTGCACCGCATGCAGGTATGCCTCTATCGACTCTCAGGGACATCAGAAAGAAGGCACGCAGTGAGGAGCCCTTCTGTTTCTCTATTTAAATCTTGGTTATCCACAGTCATGTTAAATCTCCTATAGTGCCAGACACTCAAATTGAAGTATGGGCAGTAAAATAAAACATGCTGACTTATGATTATGCAGATTATTTAAAGCTTGGCACAAAGGATAGTCCAGACTTATGCTATGCTCATGTGTAGAAAATGTTATGTTTTAACCTTTATTTATTCTGAAAAAGACATTACGCCCAATGAGCTGTTTGCATGACTAATGGATATGACTGTCCCATTAATATTGTTGTTTATGGGTATTGTGTATAGATCAGTTAAAATATGAATTCTTCAAACAACCTTTCATTCCTTCACTCACCTTCTGGAAAAGGTTGGCACTGCAGTAGTTCCTCATGTCTGAGCACTTGCTGATATACAAGTCTTTGATAATATTTAAAAGTACACGCATTTCTTTTTCGGACCATAAATGTAGGCTTTCTTATAGCCCTGCTTCTCTTTACCCATTATTGCACACTACAGGCTAGTTAGTCTATGTGTACAAAGCAGAGGGCTGACCATAAACACACAAGAAGCTTTGGTATGCGTTTGTACACCGAATATGAAATGCATTTTGATTGTGCTGTATTCTGCCATACAAAGGCACAGGGCAGTAATTCCAATTTTGCTCCAAACTGAGTTCTAACTGGAATTCAATTCAATTTTATTTGTATAGCTCCAATCATAATCGACGATTATCTCTAGGCACTTCACAATTCAAGGCCGATACCTCGAGACTATACAGAGAGTAAAATCAACAGAATCACAGAGAGCAAGCCAAGGGCGATGGGACAGGAAAGACTTAATTTAATGGAAGAGAAAAACCTCCAGCAGAACCAGTGGCTTAGGGTAGGCAGTCATCTGCCTTGATTGGTTGGGGTTATTGGACAGAGGAGAGACAAAAGAAAAGAGTAGCGATAGAACAGCAAACAAGACAGACAGTGGACGACATCCACAAACACTGGACCGGTCCACAATCAGCAAATGCAAGTCAAGGACATCAGGAGACCTAGGGCAGACGGAGGAAGCACAAATCTACAGGGAAGACACAAGTTAGTATCACAGTATTGCAAAAATAAGAAATAAGGAAGTGGGGGTAGAGAGGGACAGAGAAAGAGGCGACTAGAGAGAGGGGAGGAGAGAGTTGGACATTGTGGCACCTGCTTTCTTTTGTGACAAAATGTCATGAGTCAGTCATATTTAATTTAAGAAAGAAATGCTGTGTTAAATTTGTAGTAACTCCAAAATGCAAGAAAAAACCTGAGGCCCCTTGGTAAGTTACTCCACTTTGGCTTTAGTGTTTTGACTGACTATGAACTAAATACTGAGCCAAATATTGAAGATGAACAAAATAATCAAGGAAATTGACAACAATAAAATGACTGAAAATGTCAATGAAAATCATAAAAGGGAAGTAAGGCATATTGAGTGGGGGGAAAAAATCACAAAATAATCAAATAAATTAACAAAAATAAATAAAACATCTACGATATCATCCACAAAATTAGCAAAATATGGGACAAAATGAACAAAAGTGAACATAAAATTTACAATGGAATGAAGACAATAATCCAGGGAATTTATAGAAACTTTAAAGTTATTTTTACTGCAATTTGATTTTACAGGCCAGCATACTTGTTTTAAATGTATCAAGGGCAAAGTGGTGCATTGAGAATAAAACATAGTGCAGAATATCCAAGAGGAATATGTTGTTTAAATGCTTAAAAATTCAATCATATCAGAATAATTCTGGCATTTCAGTGTGCATATAAATGTGATGACTATTTCTCCCTTATTCCTTTGAGTTTTACCATTAAACGTATGTATGGCTATACTGTGAAGTTTCTGCATGTTTCACCCCTAACAAGGAGTACTCCCAGCCCAAAAATTGTGTGCATGTGTGGTTACAGTTCCTTTCTGCATCACTGTACCTCTGGGTTGACTGTGGCAGCACCAGTGGCAACGCAGCACATCTGAAATCAAATTCGCGGCTCTCTAAGTGCAGCCGTGCCATTACTGTAGCCATTAGCTCAGCAGCCTTGTCTAACAGTAATGGGCCCTCTGCTCTCATGAGGAAGTACTGCCTGCCAGCTAGTTTCCAACGAAACACAGCTACTGCGACCTCATCTCCATCTCTCTGAGCCACCACAACCAAGACTATGTGCACCTGCATCTAATTTACGTAATGATCATGTGCACCTCACTGCATGCCCCTAATCAACCAAGAAATCCTTTTGGGAAGTTAGTTGGGATGGCATCAAGCTGGGTGCTATTGTCTCTGTGTGCAAGTTATCTTCATTATGTTTTTCTTCATGTGCAGCATTTTTGCAGATGTTTATAAAGCTGTATTGGCTACACAACACTCTCATGATATTACCCACAGCAGAGAAAAGAATATCAGCCTACAGATATTAGACCTTATCATTGATAATTCACACCTGTATCTGTCTTGACACTATGTGAGTCTTATGATTTTTAAACATACAGTAGATGGTCAAGAATAAAACTCAAAACTCTTTTGCTGATTACAGTCTCAAGCATGTGGCAGCGATGAATCCAATCTAAAACATATGGTGTGTGTTCAGAGTAATGTTGACACTATGCCTTTTAATAAACATAGGACATATTGCATTACATAATACAACAGTAACCAGTTTTGTTCTTACTTTATTCAACAAATACTTTTTTGGGTAAGGTAAATAGCAATACACAGTACTGTGCAGAAGTTTAAGGCGTCTTGGGTTTTATCTTGTCGTATCCTGTTATAAGGATTAGAATGATCATACATATGCACAAAAAGGAACAACCCCTAGGCTAAAATCAGTATGTGGGTAGAATTTGCAAATATCCACCATTTGGTTTGTTGTTTTTGTAAGATTGTAAATAGAAATATAGAAAACAAGCACTGTATAAACACGTAAAAATCAGAACTAAATGCATTCAACACAAAAATCCATATTTAGTGTGCCATCCATTCCTGTGGCAAGGAGGAGAACAAACAATGTTAAAATGTGCCAAATGAAACTTGGTTTAAGTCATTACATCTAATATTTTGTGCTACAGTGCAATTGTCTCAAGTACAATTGAAGGCAACACTTAATATTGACACTTCATTTTGGAGAAGCTGAAATATTTGGTATGTACTGTATATGCTCGTTATATTGTGAAGAAATGCATGTTTATTGCCATTGCAGTCTGTTAAACTTTGGCACAGTACTGCATGTACACATTTATTGGTTCATTGTCTCCTACAGACAGTAATATTAGCTGCAGTTCTTGACAAATTAAGTTTGTCAAACCTTTGCACACTACAACAAAGTTTAAAATCCTGCTTTCTACAGATCAAGAGGTGAAGATAACATAGTTTTACAGTACACAGGTGGCCACTTTTTAATTCTGTATGCAGCAAAAACAATAGTATGATCAGTTTTATTCGTGTCATGTCATTTTATGCTGCCCTACTTGTGTTAAAGCTGTGTTAAATGACATCTTAGCTGGAAATATTTTGATTCTTCAGTTTTCAGCCTCATTATGTTAAGGTGAAATAACCATGTCATTACCGGTGATATATGAGGCAAGACAGCTCATGGAGGTTTCTGTTTGTGTTTTACATTACGTTTCAAAATTGAAATGAAAGTTCAAAATTCATATTGTGTACTTTTGCCAGACCATCCATGCGTACACTTGATTGAAATTAATTGTGAGAAAATGCTTCTGCAAGTCCTTGTTTTATATGCATTTGTGATGAAAGCGATAGTACAAATACAATTCCTCAGCAAGTTCTTTTCCAGACCATTAGAGCTTTTTGCAGAAGTTGCCGTTGTAATCATTGTTTTGTTTTGCGCTGACTGTCCCGCTTGCATTTTTAGTCTTTGTCCCCCAGTGCTGCTACCTCATCATCAGCTGTTACATCATCCACACATGCATTGGTTGGTTTATTTAGTCAGATCTAGCGTCAGAGCCAACAGTTGGGATTGAAGCAGATCAGTGGAGTCCTTCTGCTGCTGCGTTTTTGAGAGTGTGCTGATTGTCAGTTTGTTCCGGAGCAGAGGCTGGTCCTTTAAATCAGTGATTATCAAATATTTTCGATAGAGACTTGAGCCATTTAGCTTCTCCTTGGGACACAGTGTTGAAATATTCATACTAAACTGTGATAATACCTCCGTTATTTTACTTCAAATTATTTCACATATTATAATGTCTATTATGTTTGAGTGCAAAAAACATAAGGTGTATAAGTGTTATTATTCAGTATGTTTTGTTATTATTGCATCGAAATTAAAACCACTGGTTAACTATCACAAAATTATCAAAATAATTCACAAAATTAACAAAAATAGACCAATAAATCCATAAAAGAATCCATAAAATGAACATAATTTAAAAAATATGGAATTAAATTAACAAAAATAATGAATAAAATGAATTCAAAATAATAAATGATTGAAAAGTGAATTAAAAAAACAGAAACTAAAGAAGATGAACAAAACAATGACAAAATGATCCATAAAATGAACAAAAAATGTATATCAAGAAAATGCACAAACATGACTAAAACAAACAAATGGATGACTGAATGGAAAAAGTACCATGACTCATTTTGAGTCCTATGTTTTGGAGAGGCAGATTCAGATTAAAGTGACTTAAATACAGTAGGGGGTGGCTGATGGTAGAGCCACGAAGCATGAAACAAGAAAACACACACTGATTCACAGGCATCATCAGTAAAGCAGCTGCTTTTTCATAACGCGATGCACAGAGGGCCTATTCTCTGTTTCTACCTCTTTCTCTGACAGTCTTTTTAGCTTGCCCTCTATTTTCCCTTCTGTCTCTCACTGTGTTGCTTTTGGTTACGTAATCCCTGCTGAATGTTGATAGTAATCCCCCCTGTCCGTTCCTCTCTGGACAGGTTAAGCCATAGAGGACTCTCGCTGGTCGCCAGAGGAAAAGATGTGCGATGGAATGGTAGCGTTTCAGACGAGAGCCCTGTCCTCCACTTCCTTCTCCTCTTTAGCCCACAGGCTGGCTGCCTCCGTGCTTCTTCTCCTCTTCGCCTTGCTCCCCCATGGTCATGCATCAGGTAAGACACGACACACACACTATCACCTCCTCCCTCGTGATACACATCGAGCAGACCGCCATCTTCGCCCATCTCTGGTGAACTGATTGAGGTTAATTTTCCCCCTCGTCTCGCAGGTCACTTAGATTAAATTGGCTTCCTTTACCCTTGGGTCGGTCAGGTTGCTGCGGAGTTCAGTCCCACCCACTCACCCCAGCAATTCCATTCAGCGGCCTAATGAGTCACAACAGTTTTCCACAGCTATTGAGTGAAACAGAGAGATGATGTTGTCTGCGGTCACACAGCTGTCATAAGGTTTTAATCAGTTGTGACATTTAGAGTCCTCTGAGAGCTTTTAGCACCGATAGCCAGCTTTGGTTATTACCCCATACAAATGCTCAGATCAGGTTTAGTCTTTCAGCTGCTGATCCGAGGTTAAGATCTCAGCTTACTGTCTTTGAAGTCTTTTAAATTGAATTAATTGTCTTCTAGTGGAATCTCATTTTGTTCACACTGGGAATTTTATGTCACCACTGGTCAGAGGTGGGTAGTTGACAAATACATTTACTCCGTTACATGCACTTGAGTAGTTGTTTTACAGAATACTTTTTACTCTTATTGAGTTAAGTTCAACTTTTTAGACAATAAAAATTCCATGTTATTAAGTTACTCACTACTCCAGTGAGATGCTGTATGAGATACTTTTTAAATTTTACCCTAGTACTTCTACTTGTGTCATTAGCATTATATACTAACAATACTTGTACTTGAGCACTGCTTCTGTTTACTCTGCCCACCACTGCTGAAGTTAATATACGTCTTTGTGAAGCGATACAAGTAGCAGCGCTTGTGTTCTTTGTTTCTTCAAAAGACGTATAGAGCGGTACCTCGCATAAAGAACTCTTCGCATAAAGAAAAATTCACATACAGAAGAAAAAATTGGCAAAAAGTCCAAACCG
>JAQQAE010006957.1:0-16241 GCA_029823295.1 Pseudamia nigra
GGGTAGGGTGGCAAGACTTATCTTACGAAGAAAAATATCCAAGCCCGGCTTCATTTTGCAAAAAGACATTTGAACTCTGACATTTGACCAAAACACATTTGAAAATGTGTTATGGTCTGATGAAACCAAGGTTGAACTTTTTGGCTATAATTCCAAAAGGTATATTTGGCACAAAAACGACACTGCTCATCACCAGAAGAACACCATACCACCAGACATGAGGAAATTGTTCATCTTGGTGTTACTTTTTTACATCCCAAAAACCTGGCATTTGAACAGGAGTTGTAGACTTTTTACATCCACTGTATACTGTAATCAGAACTACATAGAAAAAGGCACCCGCTTCTATTACTGGACAATGCTTAAAAAAAAAAATTAAAAAAGCAGCATGTTTTGAGCCAACAAAAATGCTTGCTCTATTTGAATGTTTTAGCTTCTATGCCAAAGTGAATGGTAAAGACAAAAATAACTCAATTACAGAAATGTATAACTAGAAAACAAATACAGTATGTACAAAATTTTTTAAAAAAGATGACTCAAATGAGCACAAATTGAATTGATTTTCAATAAACTTTATTTTAATCCCATCTTCCCCAAATACATTACATAGAAAAAAGTGATAGGAATTGAACATTTCCTTGTGTCAAGACAGAACATTTGCACATCAATAAATAAAAAACAAAACAAAAAAAAAAAATTTATAAATTAAAAAATAAATAACAGGACATTATGTGCCAAAAAATAAACTCTTCTGAAGTGGCAGATGGCTTTTACAATGTTGGGTTTATGAAAACACAATACTTGTACGCAATACTTGCATTCCAGGTCACAGTTTTTAGGATACAACTCTGGGTCGAGAAAGCAATGTAAACCGATAAGGATTACAGTACAGTACAACAAGAGTACAATGTTTTCTTTTTCCATAATAGATATTACTGGGATATACATGTATGATACCAGTTGTTCTAAAAGCTTATACCGGTAGTAAGAGTGTAGTGCTATTGGATTTACTTGTAGACTTTGTTTTAAGTAAAAAAGTAAATCCCACCTGTAAATCCCATCTAAAATTTTGTTTGTATCCAGCTTGACATTCACAGAGTTGTTATTGCACTATACAGACATCCCTCAGAAAGGCACTTTATATCACCCCCTCCCCAATCCGTCCTCATTTCTAACCAACAGTTTTGTTTACCAGCACACGTGGCACACATTTTAAACTTCTGTGGATTTAAAACAGTTACTTTAAAAAAAACAAAATTGCCATTTGGTATCTAGTTAAAAACAAATAAAATATGTATAACAAGTGGTAGTAAAAGATCTTGAGTTTCAGAAAAAAAAAAAAAAAGTGCAAAACGGTGTTGACCCCATTGCCCCTTTAGTATGCTGTGTACGACTAAGTGAAATCTATTTCTACTGCCAACTGTCTGACAAATAAAAGACAAGAGTGATGTTGGAGAAAAATCAATTACTTTATCCAAACCCTAGCATCATTATTATCACATAAGGCCAGGAATGTTTTTGTGCATGTGAGGTCTAGATCATAGTGTGAGCCTTAGCTGGCTCATTTTTCTTTAATTAAAATGAAAAAAAAGAAAAGAAAAAAAAAAGAAATGTGTGTGCACCAAGTCCACAGAGGCCAGAAACCAACTGAGGGCAGGAGGGTCTCTCTCTCTCTTTAAACCACAGTTCTTCCCCAAGCATCTTTACTGCAAGATCATGCTTCCAGTGCAAGTCAACATCAATATCTTGCTGCTAAAATACTTCCAGGAACAAGCCCTAAAAGCAGTCCAGCTAAAAGATTATCCTGGATCTGTGCCAAGCAATTGGGACAATTTTAGTGTTTAGATACCTTTGAGAAACCATGCCTAAATGATCAGCTATGAGGGGAGGCTGGGGGCTGTGGTGCTTGGTTGGTGGCCTTGACAGATCCAGTCAAGAAGCAGTGGTTTTCAGTGAGTGAGAGAAGGTTATTTGGAGTTTGGGTTTCATTCAGGCATCCGTCTGTGAGGGATCCATCATAGTAGGAGTAAGTCATTTTTAGGTATTAATACCTTTGAGGCATAAGCTGGCCAGGCACAAAGCCTTGAGGCAGATGTCGCGTCAGGCAATGTCCTGACTGCTTGATGTTCAGTGTTCTTTGACCCTTCACACATTAAGTTGATATTCAAGCTGCCTAAGCACCAGTCCAGACAAAAATATTGCTCAGAAAAGTCGAGCAGCCTTTTCGTCCATCAGCTGACCAGGAATCAGCCCCTGTGGCGCTGCCTTGAAAAACTTTAACCAACCAGTCAGGCTGCCTATGAAAAAAGAAAGCATTAAATAGTCATGATGCCTTCAAGGTACCATCACTGCAGACAGCCTGGGAGGCACCAAGCTGTGCTCTCAGGCATCAGCATGGTGCTGGAGCAGCTGGACCACGTATCGTAGCCTGTGTCGTAGCTCAGAACTGCAGCCCAGCTCAGTTAGCATGCTGAGGAGGTATGTGTACGAGACTCGTTCCCGGCTTATGTAGGTTAGAAGGTAGCAGTCAGAGGATTTGCACAGGATGATTTTGGTGTGGTCTGTGTAAAAGTTAACCTGGAGAAAAAGAAAGACAGGTGAAAACAAGGTTCACAACTCCCATAAAAACTAAAGTTTTGCTTTAACTAGGTCTAAAAACTATTTCAGCATGTTTGCTACCTGTAGAGTGCCATTGTTGAAGAGCATGACAAGGGCATGGTCAGTCTTCACCCACTGGAGCAGCAGAGGAGGAACACCAGAGCCCTGTTCCTCACAATGCAGATCCCCACCCTGGAGGAGACAAGACCACAGTTCATTTATTTCAAATCTGAGAAAATGACTTGGAGCAGCCTTGAATTCTTGATGTTCGTCATTGGTCACAATGTGAAAAAGGTGCTCTCCTCAATTTTCTTCTTACCTCCATAAGGTTCTGTTCCATGTAGTTGGCCATAAGCTCTACAATTTGTTTCTGGCTGCGAAGCTGCTCAGGTAAAGCGTTAGTTGGGAAAGTAAAGTGTTTGTTGTTGGTCAAGCAGTAGTGGACTGTCCTATTTGGGAGGAAAGAAAAAAGATACACAAAAAAAAAAAATCAATTCAAACTGCAACTGGGACTATGTGAAGAGTACATGACTTGAAATATAATTAGTCCTTTGCAAAATGTGGGACTTACTTGCGTTGATCACCAAGACTGAGATGCGTTCCCTCATTGAACAGTACACCAATGTTTTGGTTTGATAGCTGGTAGCCAAAACCATATTTGTTGGAGTAGTCAACCCATTTAGTCACCCACAGGAAAGACTGTGGCCTGGACAGACAGGGTGGGTTTCTTGTAGCTGGAAAGAAAAAAAAAATAAAATAAAGTGACTAAAAGGAAACAATGCAGCCACATCTAGAAAGTAAAAAAAAAAAAAAAAAGTTACCCAAGGATATAATAAAATATTAATAAGCCTATTAAAAATAAGCACTTAATACAACATTTCAAATGTTAATAAAGCTACAAATAAAAGTAGAAAGACTCAAGGCAACATGAGTCAGCAGACGTGCATTTTGCTTGAGGTATGAACAGATGTTGATTAAACCTGGCTCAGTGAAGCTACATCAGAAATAAGACATTACCATTTTGGATATGCACAGCAAGTGAAACTAGGATTTTGGTGCATAGCTTCAGGTCTGTATTGCAGATGCTAAGCAGCAACTCTGATCTTTCCTTTTTGTTTTATCACATATCAAAAAAAAAGGACCAAATATTTGCATTATTAAACTGACAGACTATGCTTTATGTCTCAGTCAGTTTTTGGAGTTTCTTACCTGCAGGCATGTTGGCCAAGCAGCTGTTGAGAACTTTCATGGCTGCTTCAGCAACAGCTGCGGGGGTCAGGACGTCCTCGCATGCTGCAGAGGGAGAAAAAAAAAAAAAAAAAAAAAAAAAAAAAAAAGGGAAAAAGTGAAACACTGCATGCAAAAGGGAAATGACAAAAATGGAAAAAAAAAAGAACAATGAACTACATCCACTCAGAGAAAAAGGTTCCACATACGTTCAGTGCTGCTGGCCATCGTGCCCTTGAAGGAGCGGGAGATGGACTTCCTGGATTCTTCCTCAGCAGGGGTCTGCTCCAGAGGCACAGAGCTCACCGCCTGACCAGTGGGAGACGGCACCTGAGCAACAAAAGAAAACATTTGGCTCACTCAGGACAAGAAAAACTAAGAGGTAGTTTAAAATAGTACATCAAAATGGGTGTGTTCCATTTAAATTAAAAAACACCCACAAAGATTGTGCTGTTAGTTTACTGGTTTTGTCCATTTTAAAAATTTTACTAATCTCAACTTTACTGCACTGAGGTGAAGTTCATTTTAGAACCAGTTTCCTTTTGTATGGTTCACAGCAAACTTCAAAAGTAATTTAACCACAATGTACCGATAAATAACACTCTACGGTAGCTTTATATATTCTTGCTTACATCAAATCTGTTTAAACTTACAGTAAGTGTGTTATGGTTTTATGAAACCTTCTAGAAAAAAAAAAGTAACAAACCTCACTAGTACGGTATACTGCATACACTTCCTGACAACAACCTGGTCTCTCAGCAGAGGCTCATTATGCGACTGACAAAGAAATATTTAGTCTAAAAGGGGAAACAGTGCAGCTCTATAAATAGCATCTATAACAGCTTCATGATAGACTGGCTAACTGAACTTCCTGCTGTTGAGGCATTTAGTCTATAATGAATATTTCAATAGATGGCATCTAGAAAAAAAAAAAAAAAAAAGTTCCATAGTTGGAAAAACATTCAGCTTCAGTCGATTGCTAATATGGGACTAAATTATCTTTTAATTAGGCAAAAATACTCATGAAAAAAATACATACCTCATTGGCTCCCACGGTTTTGTAGCTGATCTGTCGGCTAATGGAACATTTCACAATGCCAGAAACCAGCTTAGAGATGTCTTTGTCATCTTTTTCCTCACATGGAATCTTTTCCACTGCAGCAACAGAAATTTGCACACACACATTAACACCTACAGCATACACACAGTAGTGCTTTGAATGCCTAAAATGTCAAAACTACGTGCATCTTCCGTTTACACAATACAATGTCTTTTGAGACAAACTAGACTAACCTGTTGTCAGGTGATTTATAATTACACACGCTTGATGCAGAATGCCCAACCGACAGTGACATTTAGAAATGAACGACCTCATCCTCTACCGGTCAGACAGCCTGCTGTGATGCTGCTTACCTTTTGCTTTCTTCTTGCCAAATAGACTCTTAGCCATTTTAGTGAAGAATTTCTTGGCAGGGCTAGGAGGATGGAGTTCTGGCGCCATCACACAGCTGCTAGGAGGGAGCTTATCAGGAGTGAAACCCTAGGAGGATGAAGGAAAGGAGACATGAGGAAGATGCAAGAGGATGAAGGACAGCATACAGCTCTTTTTGAGTCCATCTCAGTCGGGCTCCGTGATTTATAACAAAACGTAAAATATATACTGTACACACATCAGAGGACTAATGGATTTCTCATACTTTGGTAAAGAATTCGTGGTTGAGGATTTGATCCAGGGTGAGTCTGTCACTAGGATTCTTCTGTAAGATGCCTGAGATGAGTTTCTGTGCAGCAGGGGAAAGTGTAGAAGGCAGGTTGTACCGAACTTCCTTTATACATTTGTACGTCTCCTTCAGGTCAAGAGTCTCAAAAGGTGGGTTGCCACACATCAGTGTGTACCTGAGTCAGGAAAAAACCACAACAACCATTAATGAGCTTAGAGAAAATGACAATATCACAACACACAGGCATAGACTTCAGAGGGACGAGGGGATTTGTCCCCTTCAGTACCTGTGAAATGTTAATTTAATTTGAGTTGATTATGTTGGTCACTTCTGCTGCTCCTTAGAAGATTTTGTTCGTTTTGATTTAGTGCTTATTTAGTTTATTTTGATGTAGAAATAAAAAAATAATCATATTAAAATTGACTGCTTTACTTTACATTTTCTTCAGTCACTTGATTATTTTGTTCATTTTTGTGCATTCAGTTTATTTTTACATATTTTGTTGCTCATTTTCTTCATTTTGGTTAATTTGGTATATTTTTGCCCATTTTGTTTTCCTTGTCATCTTTGCACTTGATCATTTGGTTCAATTTGACTAATTTTGTTGATTGTTCCTTCCATTTTATTGCTCAGTTTTCATTTGTTAATTTTTCTTTTATTATATAATCATTTTTAATCATGGTGTTGCTGCTTTTGGATCATTTTAATCAAATTTTGCTCATTTTCTTTACTATTTTATCATTTTTCTGGTTACTTGCTTCATTTTTGTGCATTTGATCTTGATTCATTTGTTTATTTTCTTCAAATTCTTGATTATTTTGTTCATTTTTTTCTTTATTTTTGATCATTTTCTTGAATCGTCTGTTTTTACTCATTTGGTTGTTTAGGGAACTTTGAACACCACCAAGTGAACAATGAAATGAAACCAAACCATTCTTCAGGTTACAAATCTTATTCTACGCAGAGTCACTAAAATTTAAATAAAAATTGTAAACTCACACAACACATCCGAGGGACCAAACGTCAGACTCTGTGCCATGACCCTGTCTGTTGAGCACCTCAGGGGCCAAGTAATTGGGAGTCCCACAGATTGTTCTGAAAGAAGAGGACAGAACACACAATCTTTACATTTCCCTTATAAGGAAATGTCATAACAGTGAAATGTGGTCCAAACATTTTTCCTGAAACAGTCATGTGTTGGTATTCCACATGAAGGTGTCAAACAAGTATTGAAACTATGATTTACACACCACAGTCAACTGCCACTTGGAAACCGGTTAGTTTTGTACTTACTGGGGTAAAGCTGTAGGAGGAAGGATGTGCTTAGTAACTGATGCAATGGTTTTAGGTTGATGTGTGTTGTGTAAACCTAAAGAACAGCTCAGACTAATGTATAGGCTCTTTGTGAACAATACCTTCTGGATGAGAAGCAACGTGCATGCGTTTAAACTTTAAAATCCATAATGTGACTGACAAAAACTGTCTTCAAGTCACTAACAAGAGAGATAAAAATAAGAAGTCTCACTTTTTCCTCTGTTCAACTGTCTCCAGCTTAGCAGCAAGGCCAAAGTCTCCCAACCGCAGCTCCATGTTCTCATTGACAAAGAAGTTGCCTGAAAGAGACAAAAACATTTGTCCCGTCAGCATTCCACACATAACATGTGCGTGACCAAAATCACAGCGGATTCCTGGGATGCTTTTGAGAGTGAACACAGGATGCTCACGTACCTAGTTTGAGATCTCTGTGCAGGATCCCTTTGTTGTGGAGGTACTTGAGGCCGGATATGATCTGTCTGAGGTAATATCGCACTTCTGGCTCTGTGAGTGTGTGTCTTGCCTTCCAGATATGCGCCAGCGACTGCAGAGACAGAAACGTGTCAAACCCAAAGTCTTGAGTGTTGCTGTACAAAACTGCTGCATGTCACATATGTATCAATTTTCTGTTCACAGTGTCTGAGATTTACATACAGAGGGATAAAATGGTAAGGGGGGGCATTCTTTATACTGTACTGCACCACTGTTGAGCAGTACAGGTCATGCTGTATGCATGCAGATGAATGACTTTCATTCCATTTGAGCTGTTCTAAACATTTGGGACGACTCACCCTCCGACTGCAGAGCTCAAGGAATATGTAGATATTTTCTTGATCTTCAAAATGATGAGAAAATTTCACCACATGTTTGTGTGACAGGGTTTTGTGGAGCTCAATCTCATTTGTGATCTGTTGAAAAACAAAGTACAAATCTGTGAGCATGACTTGGGTTATGAAAGGGACGCTCTGCAGAGAACAAAAACAAAACGTGTATAATCGTGTACCTTGTCCCTCTGATGAGGTTTGGATACCCTGCTCTGTGGAATCACCTTCACAGCATACATTTTGTTGTTGGAGAGGTCTGTCATTTCGTAACATCGTGCAAAGCCACCCTTTGGGGAATAAACATGGTGACTGGTTAACAGAGCTGCAGGTTGAAAACCTGCAATTGCAATAACATGGCTCAGTTGGTCAGAAGCTCTATGGCCAAGCACAGAAACCATTACACACGAGGAAACAGTCTATTCAGGGCTAAACATCATTCAAATGACTCAATAGAACCAAATGCCTCTGTTGTCATCATTTTATAGCCAAGATAGCAAAACGCTTTAGCATCGGTTATTGCCTACGATTCACTGATAAGCGACTAAATCAAAATATTATGTTTACGGTTTGACGTCAGCGTATCTCTGCATTTGTAGCCTGAGATGCAATCAAGACTGCACGCTGGAGGACGTGAGGGATGAAGCAGACAGAGCTGCTGCATTCATTAACCATGAAATTGACGGAGACGTTTCCAGCTCTGCGGCAGCAGCGGAGAAAGGACTTGGCTTCCTGCCCGATGCAGCGTATCGATGTGGAGCAACACGTTGATACCGCCGCTCCATTCACGTACCGCACGAGCGCTGGTGAAACAGTATGGCAGAATCAGACAGATGATTCAGAAAATCGTTTGAATCATCTGTCGCGCAGAGGCTATAAACTACGATGATTCTTCGTAAATGTAATGTTATTTTATTACTGGCTGCCACTCATGTGCGCCTCAGAGCTGGGCACACCTTGCGTCTGATTCATTCAGCAGTGACGCGCACAGCAGGGAGAGATTGGCTACATCTACCACGAGGTCATTCCCTTTCCCCGCATGAGGAACACACCTGGAGCATCGCTAATCATTTCTATGGATCACACAGGCTTCCGTTTCAACCCCAAATGGCGATTCATTAAACACACACGTCTAAATCCATCGGTCATCTCGGAAGAAACGCGTCAAACACTCACGATTCTCACACGAGTATGTAAAATTAAAAACATGTACCTTTCCCAAAAGCTTCCCTTTACTGTAGGATCGCCCTGTCTTGGAGTCTGTCACCACCTGAGCCAGCTCTGGTTTGGTTTGTTCGGGCTTATTCCTGCTCGTTTTCACCGGAGCTGAAGAGTGCTGAGGCGCGCGCTCCGGAGCAGGCTTTAATAAATCCCCATTCATGGTGTGGCACGAAATACGCTGCGCCGCGGTGAAACAGCCGGTATCCATTGAACACAGTGCTATAATCGATCAGTCCGTATATCCCTGTCGCTTTTCAGCAGTTGGCTTGGTGCGTACTGACGTGTCCGTTTCAACCAACTGTATCCATCTGGCGTGTCTGGGCATAGCGCCGTGTGACTATATAGGCGCGCGAGACGTCACGGAGCAGGGGCGGGGGGAGGTGGCGCACTGATGGAGAAAGTCCAGACAGAGGCTCAATAAAAAACATGTAAGTGGAAAGTCAGAAAAATATGAATGGAAGGCTCATGTGTGAGTGCTCCTGTGACACCGTGTGGGAATTTGTAAAGTTTATTTCCAGCACACAGACTGCTGAAGATGACTCCTGCAGCGACTCCTGTGAGGAGGTGCTGAGAATTAAAGCCCAGAAAAAAGAATAAGGATGAGACCCCGTACCCTCCTTTAGCTGAATGCAGAGAACCTGAGCATTTAAAGGATTTTATGTACCTAACTGGAATATCTGCAATCTCTGAAGAGATTGCGTGGGATTGCTGACTCAAAATAGTGGAACTGTTAAATTTATGGAGATTTGAAGTATTATTAGGTGTTAGGCACGCTGCACTGTCGTTGCTATGGTATGGAGTTCTCCATTCCTTTCCTATGGGGAAAAAAATGTGATAAAAACCTAAATTATTTTAAAACTACAAAAGATATATTTATGAAAAGTAATAGCCGACATGTCTCGAAAGAGCTTGGCGTTATGGTGTTTGAATGGTGGGTATCGGGCGAAAATTGTGGGAAGAGATGCGTTCCAAAAATTAGACAGAGAAATAATAAAGAGTGAGGAGAACATTATTCTGTTGTGTTCCTGTCTGTGCCATGGATTCCAGCATGCATGCTCCTTGGTATCTTTATCCGAGAATGTCAGTATGTTTTTGGTGGTTCAAGTGGTTCTGAATGTCTGAACAATGACTCTATGGTTGTCACATCAGAAATATCCAAAAATACCAGTGGCTTTAAAAGAAAAAAATCTCCCTTGGTTTAGAATTATGATACTTTAACATGATTTTCAGATCTGTTTTGGAATAATATAGGACAAGAAAAATCACTCTTCCCAATGTCTCCTGTAATATCTGCCTTCTAATTACAGCTAGTCCTATGTAAATGACACAGTCAGCACATATTTAAGTAATAAGTAGTCCTCTTCAATATAGGTATGATGAACTGGTATGTATGATGAAATCTGTCCCTACACATTCCAGACTGACTCAAGGAATCGTGCAGTCTAGATATTGTAGATAGAACATCTCTATCATAAATCGTCTAATAAAGGTCGACCACCCCTACATCCAAAATAAATATTTAAAATTCAATTGTATTGGATGGTTTTGTTTGTGAAACCTCGTTCAAACACACTTAACACCCCAACATGGATCAGTTAGGGCTCTCTTAAACTGTATACCTCCACCAAGGCCCCAGCTGGTAATTCAGTCAAATGCATGTTGCAGTAGTTTTGTATAGTGTTGTTGACAAACAGGCCAACAGACGCATTGCATTGTAGCCTTGGTGGTGGAAAATATGGAACAATACTGCCTCCTGCTGGTACTGCTTGAAAAATAAGTACGTAGTATATTGTGACTGCGTGGAAGGAAGCCTAGAATATTCTTCCGACGCCAAGCTATGACGTAGATCGATGACCTCATTTGTCTTTTTAACATATAATGTTACCAGTTAAGGTTCATCAGGATTGAAGTGGAATTAATCCCTGCAGTCAGTCTTTTTTGGACCAAGCTACTGTTATAATTAACATCACTATTTATTTAAGCAGAACACGGAGACAAAAGGCTCAGTTCAAGAGCTATATTTATGAGAACTGATGGAACAACATGAAAGCAAACACGATCACAAGTAAAAATTACCAATTTAAAATAGACTTGTACATATTAAACATTGAAGGGAAAATGACAAACTGTACTGTTTCAAGTGAATGTGACATGTATTGGTCAAGCACAGACCAGATTTGAATTCATTACACTGTTTTGTGACATTTTGATCAGTTTATGCAATGGACACAAAAACGGAATGACATGAAGTGGATGATCAAAAGTTTACATTAAACGGCTTTTATTTCTAGCTAGAAGCACAATTAAATATACATTAACAAGTCTCACATTTATAATTGTTCTGATCTGTCTGAGATCATGTACGGTATCTCAAACCAAGCGATTCACTGAGTTTTTGTTAACCCTTAACATTTGGCTTCACAAAAACGAAAATGATTCAATAGTTTATTTGGATCATATTTCAATTACATATTCATTCCTATAGTCACTTGAGCCCTGACAAGTCTTGCTCGGTCCAGTGAGGAAGATGTGTGATTTCAATTTAAAAGTCCATCATGTCTTCTCCTTTCAGTTTCTTCTCCTGCGATTCCGTCCAGGCTTTGTTGATGGTTCTCTTCATTTCATCATCTCCCTCTGCATAAATTTTCCTTAGCATGTTCATCAGGCCTTCACTGGGGTCTGAATTGTCATCTACGTTGGGTTTACTGATGAGGGATAACGGAAAGGTTAGGGCAATTATTGCACCCAAGCAGCAATTGAAAATGAGCAAATTCATTACATAAAATGACTAAAAGCAAATAATCAGAAAGATTAGCTGTATATTTTCCACTTACTCTTTTGACATTTTTTCCACCTTTGTTAGGCACTCCCATTTCTCTGTTGCTCGTTTCTTGCACATGACCAGAACCATGTCTGTTTTGATCTGTAGAGAAGATGAGAGATGGTCATGTGACTCATCAAATCAGGGATTTCCCACTAGTCAAGACATAAAGTATGACAGCTGAAGGAGCATTGAAGTCCCATTAAATACCAAGAACAGGTACATCCACTGATGGTGTTGCTTTGTTAGTCTGAAACTGTGGTAAAATTTCCAAAAGCTTGAACACAGCCCAAATACCAAAATCAGTGTGCTTGTTGATTCAGTTGACATTCTGCCCCCTAGTGACTAAACCTGGATACTGCTTTTTACTGCAATCCACTAATCTGTCACACTGGATGTAGCCTCAAACAATTCTGCCATTTGGTCAGTATTTTATTCATCATTCTCCACCCGTGCCCTGTATGCCGCCGTTATCAAATTCACCCTTGCTACATAAAAACAGCAACCACCTCCAAGCTGCAGCTACACAATGAAAATGGTATGTTTTGACATAATGTGATATGTGGTGTTTTCTCTTGCTTGGATTCAGTCTTTTATTCCACTTTCCCACAATAGATACCATTATCAAAAGGTATGGTCACTGTGTCCTGCAAATAGAGAGCTCAACTCCTGTCCTTTGCAGTTTTGACCCATGAGATTTAACTGTAGTATGTATTACAGACAGTGGCCATCAGCTGGCAATTTTCTGATACAGACTAAATTATGCCACCATTTACACATGATGTATGTAAAGTTAAAAGATAACTTTTCAAGGCAAGAATGTAGCAGTTATGTGACGTCATGACAACTTTGTCTTGCCACAATCAGTTCAGAGCTGCTGAACAGTCTGCAGCCCTACATGACACTTCTTTACTCTCCAAGAACTACACTAAATTTGCTGAGGCAGCAGCTGCTGTGATGTTGTGACATTTCACATGAGATGGGAAATGAAGTCCACTGAGTGTAGACAAACAGACCTAACTGATATTTCACACTTTGTGCAAGAAACTGCAACTCTGTCTTTGAATGGTCTTTTAAACTGACTAATATGATACAGTATGTGTAAATAGTGGCATAGTTAAGTTAGGATCAGAAAATTGCCTGCTGATCACCAGTTGCTGTAATGTAATTCTTTCCCACAAGGTTCAATAGGTCAAAACTGCTAGTGGGAATACATAGTATTTATCTACCTTTTTACAGCTGTCCTTGTCATCAATTGGATGTAACAAGTTCAGAATGGTCATCTGGTGGTTTTTTCCATCGAGGTCCTTTACAAGCACAGAAAATGACCTAAATATAAGGTAGAAAAATAGACAAGAAATAATTTGTAATCCACTATATACATATACTATAGGCCACTATAGCTATGCTTACCTTTCCTTAAAGGTGACTTCAACATTTTCTGATGGAATCTTGTGCACACCTTTCAGGGTCAGGTAAATTTTAACAAATTTATCTGATTGGTCCCAAGCTGTGAAAGAGAAACAATGGTGTGAGCAACTGTGAAAAAACTACACTTTAACCATTAACTGACAATAAACAATGGCACGATACCGTAGTTTGTGATTTTGACTGTGTATGCTGCTTTAGTTGATGCTGTTGGGTCTGCCTCTCTCCTGGCCTGTTGCTCCTTCTGTTGTTTTTTGACTGAAAGTTCCTTTTCAACATTCTTCTGTTCCTGTTTCAGCAGCTCCTGAACTCTCTTCCGCTCTGCTTTCTCTAGTAGGGACCCTAGTTCTGCTAAGTCTGCCTCTAGCTGGTTGATCTGTGTTAGATGATAAGACCATAAGAGAAAAAAAAAAGAAAAATCACATCTCATTTACATAGGCAACTACACTTCCAGACGCCTAAAACTATAAGCTGTAATTAAGAGCTGAATTTCTTCCTTTAAAAAAGAATGTGTCAAACTAATTTATACACTGATGTTGTGCAGAATATAAAACATTTGGTTGCTACAATAGTTTATGTCTAAGATAGTTAAATTTCCTAAGTTTACATAACTGCAAGGAAAAAAAATCACTCTGGAGCCTGTTAACATGTTGCACTGGCATAGTTTTTGCAACTCATACATACCCCTCTTGAATGATTTAAACAATAAACCTGAAGACTGCCTCAAAGCAAACCATACTTGATATCATTTTTATCTGTTGTATCATGTAACATCCTTCTGCATTCAGGTTGGTATGCTGTTACTTATGATGATCTATTTTATGTCACCTGTCTAGGGACCACAGATGGAAATTATGTCTACTATAATCCTGCGTGTTTACATCTGGCACTTTGAATTTCCATAAAAAGTGCTACGTCGCCATTGAATATGTAGGTTAAAATAAATAAAAAGGCTAATGAATACGTTAGTACATAAACAGCAACTCATCTGCGTCATTCCCTAATAACACAAGAAACAAGTAGGCAACTGGTGACGGACTGATGAAAAACGTCTCCTAAAATGACTGTCAGTCCTCACAAAGTAACAATTCATTACCCAAATTACTTGAGGTGATGAAATGGTATCAAAACAGCTAATTCCGAGGAATGCGGATGAGACTGGGTAAGATGATATGTAAAACGAATTCAAAAAGTGTGAAAAGCAACGTCTCTTAATACTTGCCATACACTGAAGCCTCCTTATCGCGAATTAGCATTGACGTCGGCTAACACGAGCTATGTTCACGATACGTGGTAGAACATTCTGGAGACCACCAGAGGCCAATGTTTATTATCAGACGCTAGAAATGTGTCACGTTGAGTAGTGTTTTTACACGATTACTTACATTTATTCGCTTTACATAGAGCAGTGTAGTAAAATACTAACAGAATCTGAAACTATGGATAAACTAGAGAAATCGGTGGCTAATCTAGCTAAGAGTTGACATGCTAATATTGCCAATACTGTAAGTTTCGGTCTTTCTCGGGCTAAATGAGCACTCGTCCGAGTAAAGAAGTGATGTACCTGCTCATTAAGATCCATGTTGATCTTGTAATTATCAGCTAAATGAAACAAAGATGTAGCCGGTCGTTGGGTTTAGTCGGCGCCGTTCACGCAGTGCACGCCACAACGTTCAGGTTTCTTCCTCATGGTTCTTATGATGGTTGGCCAACAAGCCTGTACGTGCATTAGCGCCACCTACTGTACCAAAGAGTACTGCACTTACAATGCATCTCCATACACAGTACAGCAACTCCACATTTTAAATATATAGATATATTACATTAAACATGTGTATTTGATTTTGTTTCATAAACTGCTAGTATTTTCTCCTATGCTTATTACACATTAAAACCAGACAGTATATAATAAAGTATGAGCACTGCTTTGAGAGTCACATGCTATAGACTGATTCAGTTGATCGTACAGTTCCATTTACATCGATAGATATAACATGTCAAATATGTATGTGGCTTAAATTATCAGCAGCTCAATTTTATACTTTTTTTAGGCTGTAAAAGTAAAGCTTTCATCTACTGCAGAGTAGAATATACATGGAGTTCCTCGTCTATATTCCACATAACAAAAGGGAATAAAAACTATGTGCTGTAAGGTGATTTTTTTGGCAATTAAAAGCAGAAAAAAAAACATGGCAATAGTTTTGCTGACATTTTATTTAACATACTTGCTATTAACTGATTATATCTAAACACAAAGACAAATTGAGCTATATTCAAACTCAGAATCATATGAAGCCATATGCAAACATGACAAACACCAAAACAGTCTGAGGGATTCATCTGACCACAGAACAGTTTTCCATTTTTCCACAGACCATTTTTAAATGACCTCTAGAGAAGGTGGCTGTGTTTATTGGATTGTGCTCACATTCGGCTTCTTTGCATGATACAGATTTAACTTGCATTTGTGGATTGAACGGGGAACTGTTTTCACAGACAGTGATTTCTGGAAGTGTTCCTGAGCCCATGTAGTGATTTCCACTACAGAACCATGCCAGTTTTTAATACAGTGCAGCCCGAGGACCTGAAGATCACAAGCATCCAGTTTTGATCTTTGACCTTCTTCCTGATTCTCTGAATCTTTTGATATTATACACTGCACATGTGGGATCTTCAGTCTTTACAATTTTACATTGAGGAACATTTTTCTGAAAGTGTTCCATTTTTAGATGCAGTTGGTCACAGATTGGTGACCCTCTGTCCATCTATACATCTGGGAGGCTCTGTCTCTCTAAAATGCTCCTTTTATAGCCAGTCATGTTACTGACCTGTTATTAGTTAACCTACCTAGTGGTCAAATGCTCCTCCAGTTGTTCAGCTCATCCAGGTCCGAACAGGCCGGAAGTGGAGGACAGACAAAGCTCTGGAGGTAGCCGAGTCAAGGCTGAGGCAGAAGGCACTGGTGGGTCTCATAGCGACAGGACGTGCAGGCATTGGGTACCACCCAATAAGAAGGGTTGACAAGGCTAAAGGCAAAGAGCGGCAACATCTTGTTCAGGAGGAAGTGAGGGCAGGCGTGGAGGAAGTACG
>JAQQAE010006958.1:0-16241 GCA_029823295.1 Pseudamia nigra
ATCAGGAGAGCACAAAACACCAAGGACAGAACACACCCACAACACAGACTCTTGACACTGCTGCCATCAGGCAAACGCTACAGGAGTCTGACATCAAGAACCAAGAGACTGACAAACAGCTTTTACCCACAGGCCATCAGGCTGGTGAAGAGCTCCTGCTAACCAAGCCCCCCCCACCCCCTATTTTATCCTATTTTAGTCCAAGTTTATATTCAGCATAACTTTATACATATTTAGTCTGTAGGCTTTTTAGGGGAACGTGCAGACTAAGAATTTCATTGAACAGTGTGACGGCCTGTTTAACTGGACATATGACAACATCTTGAATCTTGAACTCACTGAACCTTTTACTACCAAATGTGCTGTGATGTAGTTCTCAGTGTCACTTGTCTAAATCTGAACTAAAACAATGGAAAAACCACACTTCAATGAAAAAACAGGCATTGTGTAATTTTAGTTTGCTTATTTTTATTTAGCAGATTTTTAATAGAATGCAAAGGTCCATTATCAGGAAACAAATTCAAACACTGTTTCTGCTATGGCATACAGAGACAGAAAGAGAAGAGACCGCCAAAGATATGATCATAACCATTAGAATGTAAACTTTACAGAAGGAGATAAGAGATAAAATGCCACATCATGGCGTTCATATTTACTGGTCATAAAAGTGTGACATGATGAATAAACGACAAAACACTCCCCACAAAAACATCTGCAAATGTCATTATCACACAGATATACATTGAAGACAAAAATAAACTAATCCTTTTTCTTGTCTGTGTGGCGCTACCCAGTTTTGTTAAAATAAACCATTTACACTTTCCAACATATCCTCACATTTACATGAAATTCATTAGGGAAGCATTCGTTTGCAAAAATTGAGCATTGTCCCCTAGCGTTCAGTCCCTTCCCTGTACAGGAAAGCAGGGATTGAGCCAGAGATTTAAAGAGCAAAGACCATAATTGGCTGAAAGACATTAAGTATCATTATTAGAATCATTCATACAGGAAGTCTGCTGAAAAGGTAACATGGCAACTGACACAGATTGGCAAAAGTGCAGGCTGCTTGAGCTGGCAGTGGCCCATTGGGGGAAAAAAAATTAAAATGAAATGTTTCTTGTGTAATTTTTCTTCTTGTAGCATGAGCAGAAGGGAGTCAGCACTGGATGGATAAAATGTCAAATAAAAAGGAAGAGTGAGTCAATGCTTGTCGTTTAGTTTTCCAAGATTTACTGCATTTCATCTTCTGTTTTGTTTAATCACTCGCCGCCCTGTTGGTCTTTGGAATGGTGTTGATTGGATGGTCGATTTTGTATCTTGAATTTTTAATTAACGGCTGTAACCAAACTCATCGGCGTCGTCTGCACGGAAGTCTCCATAACGCCAAATGTTGAGCTGAAGGGAAGACAGAGATGGATTTTATTGACCAAATATAGCAAATAACTATAAAATTCTTTTACGTTCATGACTGCTTTGAATCGTGACTGTTGAAAAACCTCTGCACCACATTTAAAACTACAAGATTTCATGGAAATTTTGAGTGTATCTGCGACGCAGGGCAGATTTGGTCCTATATTTTAGCACCTCCCAAATCCCAACACATGTAAGAATCATTATGACCACTTAATGAGAAAGTTGCTGCATCACAACCATTGCTCTTATTATCAAAATCATTTCATCAGGAGTGATAGGTTTGGCTGAATGCACAGATATAATTTTAATGTAGGTTCAGTGTAAATTGAGAGTTAAACAAGGGTGAGTAACGAGTTGAACGCCTCTGCTCTCATCTAACATACTGTGTCGGTTAAACGGGCCTTCTGTCATTCTGAAGCTCAGCTTTTAAATTCTGAAATTTACTGGGCTTTGGTTGGCAGATTTTCAAGAAGAGGATAAATGTGGCTACATTTCTGATAAAAATTGTGAACCTGGTGTACATGGTCTTTGTTTAAAAGCAGTTTAAGGTGAAGAATTTTGGATAATTTAAGAGCCTTTCTTCAGAGCCTGTACCAGATATCAAAATACTGACACACACCAAAAAACTCCAATGTTTTGTGACCGTTTCAAATTTTCAGGCATGTTTCTGTGTTTAAAGTATGACAAATTGGCTCTTGTTTTTTTTTTTAACAGTTTACCATTGCAATTTTCGTTGCTTAAATCAGAAAACTGTACAAGAGCAAACGTGTCTGTGAAGATTCTCAGTCATCCAGGTCATAGTATCCAAGGCGTGTGGTTTTTTCTTCCATCGACTGGACGGATATAAGAGCAAACGACTTCCAGAATTTTGACACTTTGATTGATAATTTCTGTGGGTTTTCTTATAGCTCTGCAAGAAGAGCGTTACAAAATTTGTAGAGAAAAATTGGAATAACAATATATAATAAACCCTATGTGTTGCATAGCAGGTACACAAATGATCAAGGAGAAAAAAAATGGGACAGAATGGGAGCGACAACAGGAAAATACCATGTGATGGACAGAGACAAAGCCATTATTGGATTCACAGCTGAGTGTGAAGGTGCCTCCATCATCGTCACATTTAATATGACTCTTTGTGCCTGACCATCCAAGCTGCAGGCCCCCATGCCTCAAATACCACCCAGTCGATTACTTCTATTCCAACACATTCTCACTCTCGCACCGCCTCATAAGCTGCCACATGTGTTTCTGAGTTAAACGCTGCCTTCATCACAAAGCCATTGGCTCCGTGTAGCGCAGCGTCCCATCCACTGTGCTACTGGATGTATGAATGTGATAGGAATTGAGCAGTCAGAGGGGTGTGTGATTGTACAAGGGTTTGTGTGGGACGATTCTTTTTTGGCTCTTAGAAGCATGCGCGCTCAGCTGCTCAATGCTGTGATTCATAGCTAATTAGCAAGTGTGCTAATTAGCACTCATTATTAGGATGAATGAAGCTGCTTGTATGTGCCATTTTCCATCTCTCACAGTGTTGCTTTTTTTCTCATCCCTACCACCCTGAAAACACCGTAGCACCTTGGATTGTGTTGAGATTTACTTCTAACTTAGGCTGCCTCATTGGGTGAACACCGTGCAAAACTAAATAAGCTCAAGACGGGCAGCTTTTTTCGGATTGCCAGGGACTTCGGAGCCATCCCTGTTCACATTTACTTGGGTAGATGCAAAATATGGTTGAAGTATCTGTAGAAGCTATTCTACAACTTTTGTGTTTTTCTTTCCCCTACATTGGCTTACGTTTATGTAATGATGACTAAGAAATTGTCCATGGTGTGTTATTAAATCATTTTACTTAATCGCATTATATGGCCGTGTTTTTCAGTCTGAGTGGTCGGTGTTTACTGGGCTCAGATGTAGTCATTTCCTCTGGACAAAGCTTATTTCCACTTATGTCAAAGCCCCTGACTTGGCAAGATGGAAGCCCTATGTGTGTGTGTTAGAACAGCTATTCATTATTCTGTTGCCTTTGCCGTTTCTCTACACCCACTGCACCCCCACCCCCCCCCTAAAAAACATTTTGACAGTATGGACCTGCACAGACTGTGGGCAACAATCCATATGGGACAATGCTAACTGCCAATGTAATATGTCATATCTTGAGAGAGGGAAGCATACAGAAAATGAATGCTCACTCTCTGTGGTTCTTAGTGTAGAAAAGTAATCAGCATGTGTTCTTATGTTAGCAACGTTAGGATACTGTACACAGGCAGATACACCACAGTTAATGGGAGGAATTGCAGCAAGGAAACATAACAAAAAGACTAAAAGACACTGATGTGACTGGTGGGATTGGATGGCGTGGCTTACCCTGGCACTCTTGGCAGATTCTTGACTGTTCAGGTACTCTGTCACCTAGGGCAGAGAGAAAAAGTCATTAGCATATCACATCACTGCGTCACACATACAGTAAGGTTTTACAGGATTAAGGTAAATCAGTGCATATTTTAAACCTGCTCTGCCCCTGGAGACACCGCTGTTGCTTGCTTACATTAAAATTCACAAAGTTTTTGCACAAAGTTTCTATTTTTCAGATGAGGATGAACACACCCTCCCAGCAACACTAGATGTAAGGAACATGGTGTTCTCTGAAGATCAACAAGATCAAGAAAACACATACAGACACAGGGTGGATCTGTCAGTGCAGGGGATGTGAATGCAGAAACATGAGAACGAAGCATACAGAGTACACAACGGCACCTCACAGCTCAGCGTTTGGGTCATCGCTTCTTCCAGGGCTTCACGTCGTGCTTCATGGCTCACACCAGCAATGCCACCTGAGATGAGAGCCTCTCACCTGCCCCTTGTGCCTGCAGTCCTCAGGCCAGTACATCACTGGTTTCAAGCAGCAATTTATAATCACAAGATGCCTTAAGGCAGCTACAAATCAAAAGGGATGTGCCCCAAGTTCTCAATGTTTCATGTTGATAAGGCCCAAACTTTACCTTACGGGTGTGGGACAGGAAGGGACTGACACTGTGAACATTCATGCTCATGGCTTTGGCTGCGATGGGACCATCGATAGAGATGGCTGGTGGTGTGATTTCAGTTAAATGTTTACTATGTATTAAACTTATTTGAAAATGCTTCAACCTCTATTCATTTACATTTATTCTAAAAAAGCAAAAACGCATCACAAAAGTAAAAATCTATAAAGTGTCCATTTAAAATATGCTAATGGAAACACATGTACATGTATAACAGACAAATAACTGCCTCTCTGTTTTCTTTCCGAAAGTTAACTTTAAAATGTTATGTGCCTGTGTGTGCTTAAATTGGTTACTTTTTCATAATACACACAAACAGTTCTTCATTTCATTTCCTTCCAAAGGTTTATACACAAACATTCTGAGAGCCTCTGCCTGCCAGTTACAATAAAAGATCATTAAAAATAAATCAGGAGGCATGATTACAGCATGCGAAAAGCTGTTTCAATGTCAAATGTTAATTTGAATACAGCAACTCATCATGCTCAACACAAGGAAGAACAAAATAACAAGAGAGGATGTAAAGAGTTGGAGGAGGACGCTGTGCAGTGCTGAGCATATTGACTGTTTCTGCTAGAACAGCCATTTAGCCTCATTGAATGAACCAGTGATGAGTCATAGGGCATGGGTGGGGGTGCAGACAGAGAGAGATATGAGAGAAGCAGTGTATAGATAGTTGGGTGCAGTGAAAGTGCATGTGCAGACCTTGGAAAGCTCTCGCAGCAGATCCCGAGTGGAGCCGTCCTCCTCTACTACGATGTCACAGTGATCAGACTCTACACAAGGCCTTCACACACAAAGTACACTGCACTTCCAAAACATTTAACCCAGGCCTCCCACGCCACTCCATGAACTGTCAAAGTATACTTCATGAAATGTGGAAGTACTGTAAACTGCAGTGGAACAGATTTGCAAGAACAAGTACAAAGGGAAATATTAAAATTGCAGTTTCATTTCTCAAAGCTCTAGGAAATAAAACAGAAGTTACTTAAAGAGTCAGTAAATAAGAGTCCATATGTTCCTGCAGTGAATTCTCTACAGTATGCTGTGACTTATTACAGCAGCTGATAAGTTAGGTTTTACCCTCAGGTGAACCCACACCAGGACGAAGATGCCAGATGTTAAAATTGTCAAGTGTGAATGGGGCTCTGGAGTTTAATTGCTTCGCTAGCTGATGCACATAGGTTGATTTGATAGCTATGCTGTACATGGCACCGCTAAGATAACAGACCTGCAGCTGGATCATACAGTATAGCCGGTCCGTTTAAGTGAGCGCACATGGAAGTAAGTGTGTGACTAGGGAAACTGCAGTGGCTGCACAAGTCATCCATCAAAGCCAACTAAAGGAGAGATTTTTTGGAAGGCGTTTGGATATGGCATCTTGGTCCCATCAGGCAGATGTCACCATATGGAAGAGCCAGCCGACAATATTTCACGGACACAAAAGGCCAGTGATGCCATTTGGGCTTTGGAAGACAGCTCCGTGTGCCTGCAGCAGTTTTAACTGTCTTTCTTCTATAACAGCATTTGGAAAGCTAGAGGTAGAAACAAAAATGATGTGGATGGGGCTTTCAGATCTAGTGAAGTGGATCTAGCTGTACTGAAACAAAATGAGAAATATTACACATTTGTGAAAACAGCTAACAAAGAACATGAAGCTAAAATGACTATAAAAAAAAAACATATATTCATCCAACAATTTTGCCAATCTCTGCACAGCTGAGAGTCCACATCCAGTACTGAATGTGGGATTCGAAGTCAAGAGCACTACAGAACAATATGCACAGATGACGGGCTGCCATGCTGGAACTCTTACAGTGATCCTACTTGTTCTTCGGTCAGGAGGGTGCCTCCTGATTTTTACTGTTCTACACACTTGAGCTCAGTGTAACAAAACAGCCAATCACTGAGCAGCTGAACACTAATGCTTTAAAACCGCTCCATTCCCGGATCCTTCTTTCACAGCATCTCTATTGGCTCCTGTAGGCAGACAACATGGCTCATTTACAGAAAAGAAGCAAAACCCATCTGGAGAAAACTTCAAGTGTTAAAGAAAAGGAATGTTTCTCCTTACAGGAAGCAACAGCACAGTTGAATAGAGTCAGAGAAAAATAAGGGAGAATGATGGAGAGGTGTATGATGCATGCCTGTAAGAGTCAGGAAAGACGTGCCAGCAAAGCAAAAGAGAAACAAGGAAATAAGAAAAGATGCATAAATATATTTATTATAGGAAAATATTTAATCACGCTCAAAGAACACAATGAATGGTCAAGCAGGGCAAAGAAAATGGTGCGTGTGGATGAAAGGGGGTGATTTGGCAGAAGGCCGCCGGTGACTTCGTACATGTCTGGATGACCCTACAGAGCTCCCGTACGCCAGACAGATGTCAGGTTTAGTGAGCAGTGGTTATGGACAGGGGCAGCAGAAGCACATTTCTTAAGAGCGCCTTAAAAAATATGCTTCTGCTGAGGAGGACACTTCCTGATGACTTTGCATGATCCATGTTATACTTCTTAACACCACACAACAATAAAAAAATGTCGTGATTAAAGAAATGTTTTATGACGAGTCACACTTAAGCGCATTTGATGCAACTTTTGGACGCTATAAGCACATGGAGAGGAAAAAAACACTGTTTACAAATACAGTTTGTTTTTGGATGAAGACTCAGTGGGAGACTTCACATGAAGTGCGGTGCTTTCCGTAAGATGAACGACAGGTGGTGTGGGTCTGGTGTTTTGGCACTAGTCTGTGTGTCTGGCTGGCTGTGAATCTGTCTGGCTGAACGAGAGTGAGGCTGTGTATTTCCCTGCGCTGGCCGGCAAGCCATGCCCAGGTGGTGTTCTGGTAAGCGTGGTGTGAAAGTGATGGATCTGAGCGAGAGCTAAGATGGCAGCTTCCTGACAGGTTGTGCACGTCTGGTGCGTAGGTGAGCTGCCTCTTTTATTTCACAAGACGCAATAACACTAAGGGAAAGCAGATTTTGGATGATGTACATATGAAAAGAAAGTGACTAATCTAAGTTTCAGCACTGGGTGTGCTCATTTGGTCCTCACTGCTGAAACTGGGTGTCAAGTAAGGTAAAACTCACTCAAGTGAAAAGTGAACAATGAGGCTTATCCTCCACATGTGTTCAGTGCTTCCCATTAAGATCAGTTAATATCACATTCAAAGATCAAACAAATCAGACAAAAAAATAGCCAAAAACAAGTTTGTCAGTTTTTTGTTGGTGACTTGGCATTCTTTTTGGTTTTTTATACAGCTACCCTCTATCTCCATCTTCTACCCTCATCACATATGCTGTAGTTTCTTTCTCCCATTGCCTGCCATCTAATTCTTCGTTTGACTCTACTCAAGGCTTAAGACTTTGTTCAGAACTGATAAAACATAACCGCTTTCATATCTGTAGCTTACATTGGTTCAAGTTGAGTGTACTTGGCTGAGCTGTGGCTTGTTGTTCTAAGAGAAGTCTCTCAGTCAACATGCCACTGTATGAATACTGCATGGAAAGTAAAGTGGATGCCAGATTTTTGGGAAAGTCTTCAGATTTGTCACTGTGCAAGTGGTTTGATAGGGAAACACTTGTCACATGAGCACCAAGTAGAGAGGGAATCCTTACAGAGATATTTGTATGTGTGAGACAGAGACACTGGAATATGAGTGATTTTAAGATGAAAAGCCTGACAGTATATTTTCCATTGTTATGTACGTTACCTTCACATCTACAAGCAGAGAAAAAAAACATGTTTTATACCAATAGAAGCCCTTTTATTCTAGCATCTGAATCTCTTTATTTTACTGGAAGCATTTTCATGTTACAGGAAAGTCATTGTCATGGGATGCACTGGGTATACTGGGATTTTTGCACACTGCCCCCTGCAGCATGACTGTCAAAAGAGATCAGGCCCTTTCGCAGGAATGTAGCATGGCAAAGCCAGCAGTGGGGGTTCACGGAGTAACACTGCAGGCCACAGACAAAAACACACGTACATAGTCAAAGAATACAAGGTCCAACAAGAGCAACATTCTCCAGTGCTGCCCCAGAGGTGAGGCAAACAAATAAACAAAATGACAGATGAAAATAATTTAACAAACTGGTTCATCCACTTTTATGTGCATTCTCAGGGTGTGGTGGAGAGGAGTCAGTGTGTAATTGGACATGTCAAAAGGACCAGCAGAAAAGGCAATTGCCTGTGCAATGGAGAGAGAGAGAGTGTGTGTGCAGTCAATAAGAAAATGTCCATTAAAAGACCCCATCTCTACTTGTAAATTAGGTATTGAGCCATTGATGAGGAGTGGTCATGCTGTCACACACCCATGAAACTCAGATGGGGTGCGAGTTAGCGTGTGTTGCTATGTGCCCTGTGGTGTTTTGACATGGGAGGTTCTTGACGGGCCGTGACAGACACGGAGGTTGAACAGGGAGGGCAGCTGTCTGAAAGTCACTCATCTGGCGTGGCCTGGATGTGGCCAATAATGTTATAGATCACGTTTGGTAGCGGGGGAACATGAACTGCTTATTGGCTCTGTTGTGACTTCTACTGTATACATGCCATCAAGTGCGCTCAAGTGAAAAACAGTGGGACCTCCGCTTGTGGACAGCCCATATGTGGCGAGAGCAGTTGTATGATATGAAACACTGTTTACCAATGAGGCCTGATTTTGTTACAGTGAACCTCCTGAACAGAAAGACGACATCCCCATGAGGCACATCATCAGTGTGCAAACCTAAGCCTCAAGAGTATGCCAGCAGAAGACTCCATCTCATGACCAGCTGGTGTGAACCATACAGCACAACTGCACTTGGGAAAATGAAAAAAAGCAATCCCCAGAGATATCGTCTGCATGTGAGCTCCATTCCTGATTTCCTGTATGGATTCCACAATGCTTCTCAGCATGCATTTTTATCTTCATTTTTATCTTCATTGATGATTTCAACCCCTATTGACGCAATTACTGTGGAATAGGACTGCCGCGCTTTTAACTGCTTTAGGAATCTAAGAGTAAGCTGTAAACAAACTACACTACCCATGAGGCAGTTTAAGTAAAAATGCATAATGGGAGATTTACCACGAAAAGGCTGCCCTTCTTACCCATCAATACTATGCACATCTTAAAAGACTTCTGCTGAGCATTCATACATAAAAAGCATGGCTTTAATGAAAAAACAGAAACAATATAGGGACAAAAAGATTGAAGAAAATACAAAACTACATTCCCCAGGAGGCTGCTGGGTAATTAAAGATTCTAGGACTCTCTTGTGCAGCTTTGGCTCATAGGGAGCCATGCCACAGCTGTTTACCCATAGTGTGCCTTCTGCTGACACACAACACAGCAACATTATAATAAAGATAAGGAGCATATTGTCACAAACATTTTGCAGAAAGATGCGTGAAAGCTATTTCTGTATCTCTGCGGTAAAGCACCCCATCAGCTAGGGCCCTGGTTGACAAAGCACACTGCATTGCTGCTGGTGATTGATAATAATTGGGATGGTGAGAGAAGGACAGACACTTCCACGTTTCTAACTGACTTGTAATTAGCAAACGGGAGATATTAGCTTGTAACGCTAATGAACTTAGGGGACGACCACTTCTGTCAGTTAGCCGAGGTGACTGGGCGAGACGGTTAGTACCCTGTGGAATGCTCCAGTTTGAATCAGTCATGCTATCGCCACTGCCGACAGAAAGCACTAGTAAAAAGCAGCAGCGCACAAAAGGAGGCGCTTCTAACGCATAACCATCTTCCAATTGAGCTGTCATGACAGACTAATTTCAGGCACATCTGCTACAGGTCAGGTCTGGGTACAATTAGCTGGTAATCCTTTGAGTTCACTGTTATCCCTTGCTTTTTAAATGCCAGCTAGCAGTGTACACACACAATTTATGTTCTTCTATTGTACACAATCACTTAAAATTATAAAAGAGAGGCATTACTATCAACCCAGTGTGAGTTCACAGGGCAGAATCGGCTGATGCGAGTTGCAGATAACAGCGTTTTAAATCATGGCTCATTATGAGGCCAGCACCATGTCTGGTCCGAGTGCCTCTCTACCTACATTCCTAGGGATTACCGTTCATTGTGACACCGCACTGAAAGAAAAGGCTAATTACGGTAATACATGAAAAGTAAAAGTGCTGCCTCCCTATTCATTCAATGGAAATAAAGTACTCAGGCACAGATAACATGAAAAGCAAAAGGTTACAAAAACAATGCTTTACAAATGGGTGAATCTCTGTGAAAAACAAAATACGGTGACGGGGGTGGAATAGTCAGGGTGAGAAGTGCAGATGTCAGAGTAACAGAAATGGAGAGTGCAGGGGGAAATTACCAAAAAGAAGTAAATAAAAACAAGGAAATATGGGGAAAAAATAACTACATTGCTTTTGGTTTATAGTACCATTGAGGTTTAAATATTACTTCATATATTTAATTACCAGTTTATACAGAAATGAAACTAAAGCATTTTGTGGACAGTGTTTCTTTTAGTTAACCCAACTGATTCATATCACTATATTAAACTTCATTTTGCATTTGCTAGGAGCAAGACTACATTTTACAAACAACCAAATATTTTGTAAACAGACACAATGAGTTAGAAATAACTGACAAAACATAAACAGTCTGGTCATATTTTAATATAGTATTACTTATGAATTTACAATTAGAATCTGCGTTCTGATCTCTGCATACACATACACATATAGAAGTATAATCACTGACATGTTTGACAGCTGGAAACCTGGTGGGCTACCTGGACAAAGTAATAGTTAACGCTGAGCTTTTATAATGGGTGCATATCATCAGTTGATAGTATCACATATTTGGGCTAAAGCCTGTGACACTGACTATGAAGTGCAATACAAAAGATAAACATCGACATACAGTACCACCTACTACTCTATATGCTCCTCATTGTTTCAAGCTGATCCTTGCAATTACAAAGATGTCCTTAAGCTTTATAACTGGATGTAACTGATGAAAAAAAAAACTATGTTTTGATATAAAACAAGAACATCACACATTCAACTGCTGAGAAACTACACATACTTTATATAATGGAAGTAGATATTATTCCTTGTTTTATCAGCTTGTGCAGTAATATTTATAATATCACTCATACAACACATGAAATGCCAGATGTGCAACAGACTAAAAACTTTATATTGTAACATTAACCCAGATTGCATATAGATAATATACATGCACACTAAGCATGTGTAATGGATATAAACACGATGAGATATATCTAGGCTTGTGATATTATATTGTACTGTTTGGTATTTTGACTCTATAGGCTAAAATATGGACTTTAATTTAATCCCATACTTTATCATCCATCTATACCTCTGGGTCACAGTTTCCTGTTAACACTACAGTATATCAGTCATAATTTCGTTTACTGGTTTCCCACATGTTCCCTTTTTTATTTGCCCTGCTCTTTCTTTATCCCTTTCACTTAAATCAGATATCAGAAACTGGCACGCAGTTTTTTTTGCCTGCACTTTAACAATTGCCGTTTATCCTTTTCCATGATACTGCTGTTTTGCTGTAAGAATAGCTATCCATATGGTGTGTTTAGTGAGTATCTACAAATGTAGGGCTTTAGGCAGAAATGCACAGAGAAATAAAACCCAAACTGGATTAATATCCCTCTCTGCTTTCTCTCTCTTGGGCTAATGCCACCCTCAAAGACATGGCGTTAACCTTCAGTGCACTTATGACTATTGACAGTCAGTGAAGTGCCAGGGAACATTACAGCCCATCTGTTACACAATGCTTCGCACTAGAGTACAGATTACAATGACCATGCTCCAATCCCCTGGAATGGATAATGAATAAAGAATAGAGCCAAAATGGAACAGATAGGAAGGACAAAAGTCACTCTTACAAGAAGCCAGATATTCTGGATGAATGAGAGGAGACAGCGCAGGGTGAGTGGGCAAAGAAAGCAAGCTGGGACACTACACCATCAAAAGCTCGAAGGGGAACTTTGTATTATAGAGGAAACAATGAGAGCACAGATTCAGAGGTCAACAAAAAGGTATCTTGGAGCAGTGTTTGACTCTATTGCCCCTGCAAGATAACATTTTCTGTTGCACCAGAAGCGACTACAGTCAGCCTCATGAATCACTGAGCCAAATATGCACCTTGCACAAAAATTACTCAACTTTGCTACAGTCGACCACAAACGGCTGATTCGTGCAGCTTTAAGTCCCTGAAGTTTTGTCACCTCTAAGCCTTTAAAGTCAGTAATGGTACAATTTACACAATATCAGTAGTATGAAATATGAAATTGTAAAAATATTACATTATGTGAAATATGCATACTGATACAGTTACAGCCAGTTTCCTCAACAGACTTCTAACTACCAGTGAAATCAGTTTCAGTGAAGCTCCAACACTCAATCCACAGGTTTCAAATGTGGCCTGATCCTTCTTCAGATTGTTTTAACAAAGCAGAAAACAAAAGGATCTTGGGAGCAGACTTGATTTGAATCACCTATAAAAAAAAATCCTTTAACGCTTACTCTGATATTCACTTGTAAGCACCTTGGCAACACCGGTATTTGGTAAGCTTTCTCTAGATCAAAATGTTTGTGTGCAGCCAGCAAGGAAGAGGCAAGTACTGTAGATGCAACAGTAGAATACTAAAGAGAAACCATTTGATCCAACAAAACCTAAATCTGTGTAGTCTATAAGCCTATTAGTTGTCTGGCTTGGTGGTTTTAATCACTGTCTTTCCTCTATAGGGTCCATTACCCTGAGACTGCATTATAGTCCCTGGCTACTCTTTACAGGTCAGAGGTCAAAACACTCTCACAATGATGCACAGTGCATTATTGACTGGCTGAAGCGACAAGTGCTTTTTATTGGTTTTGTACAAAAATGAGTTGGTGCCTTCATTTTCATGTCTAAGTGAATAATACATGTGTTAAAATACATGTAAAAATGTTCTTCAAAGCAGCCTGTAATTCATATGATTCTACATTTTGATGCATCATCAATTACGTGTTTGTGAAATATTTGTCCAGTTTTTATGCATTTACATTTGGAAAAATAAATGGCAGAGTGACTAATAGAAGGAGTAGCAGTCACAGTAATTGCAGGAGGAATAAATACCCTCCATTTTTCTTTATCTTTCATGTACAGAGCAGCATTGACTCTGCTTGGTGAATTAGCATAATGAGAGCAGAAGTAAATGAGCAATGCTCCATGGTCTGACAAAATGGCCACTATGTGTGGGGAATTGTAGGCATGTGTGCATTCATATTGCGTCTCAGTCAGTGACAAGCAAGCAGAAATGATAAATAGTACAATTCCAATCATTTAGTGTAATTTTAGCATAGACGTGTGAAAATAACTACACAAGTGAAAACAAGAATGAAGAGATGAAAGGGTCAGTAGAAGTACAGTAGCTTGGTTGCTGGAATTACTTTGTCAGATTAATCAGTAGGGAAGTTGTTTTGTCAAGCACTGCCCATCCCATTCTTTCACTTACCATCTTCTGCAGGTGTTTCTCCTTGCGAACATCCACCATGACCAAACCCTCTTTGACCAAGCCAAGACCCACATCCTCCTTGGTGTCAGAGAACTGTATCGTGACATGTGGGCAGGAAGGACCCGAATACTCCACATTCAACAGGCACTGACTGTTGTGGATGTCCCGCACAACGCAGTCCACCACATCTGCACGAGCATCGTCCTGTCCAAGTGGAGAAGAAAGACGGGAGAGAAAGGACAGTGGGACAAAGACAGAAGAGGAGGAAGGAGGAAAAATGAGAAGGCATGACTACATATATTTGCATACAGTGTGAAATAGCCACCTTACATATGCATAACCCTGTCAGTGATTTGATTTTGGTCGAGGGAAGTAAACATAAACACAAACTGTTACAAAAGCTGGCAAAAAACATGTCTACATACAAGCTCAGTAATGATTTCTATCAGAACACAATCGTACACTCTCTGCCAGTTGTGAAGCAAACAAAGCATCTGCTTGAGCATTAGAAAGGATTTGAGTTGAACTGAACTGAACTACGTAATGGTCTCACTCTCACCCACTCTCTGCCTCCGCCTCCTCTTCCTGTCCATTTCTTCTCATTCTGCAGTTAGTTACCGCACCCTTTATTTGAAACTATCTCAAACATGAGAAGCCAGCATTTGATTGCACACACAGCACAGAAGAAAGTGAAATGACTGAAATGAAATCTTGATCTCATATCCTCCAGCAGTGGGGGTAAAAAACAGGAAAAGAAGGATGATGCATCCTCAAAGGCAGGAAGACACTTAAAACAAAAACTAGTCCCTGGCCATCATCCATCCCTCCAGTTACACCATCCATCTCAGCTCTTCCCTTCTTCTCGCCCTGGTCTTGTCTCCATGGCAACCCCCTTCGAGCTAGCCGCCCTTGGGTATGTACGTGTCTGGTGTATGTGTGTGAGCATGTGTGGGCAGGAAAGCTTGTTCAAGGCACAAACTAAGGGTCTTTTTTGTCCCCGTTCCCCCTGCGGTCAACTTGTCAGAGGCGCTGCAGGGACGCTTGGGGCAAGAGAGTGGGAGAAAGAGACAGCCAACACAGGAGAAGAGAAAATGCAGGAAGAGAGAGTATTACAGAACAAAAATATGTTAGAACTCATGAGGGGGCAATCAAAAGTTAATGAACGCTTTACAATAACCCATAATTGTCGAACAAATAAGGAAAACAGTTACGTCTTCAAGGTGAACATTTGAGCATTTTTCTCAGTGCATATCAACACAGTTAGTGCATGAGGGTCTATGATTGAACTCTTTCAAATGCATTAGAGATACAGTACATTTTTTCCTTCATAAAGACGACGTGTAAAATTGTCTGAAAAAGCAGCAGATGAAATTTGGTAAGAATATGAAAGCACACCATCCTTTGGAAATATAAAGTCAGATGCAATCTTAACATGAATCAGTAATTAAGTCTGTCAATCACATATTCAACTACCCTGTCTCTCTGAAATTACACTGTCACAGAGAACAATTTGAGTCAAAACAGATCCAAGACGAAATAGATTATAGATATCTTCAAAACACTTGAATTGACATAATTATGGAATATTTGCACTTTGACTGTTCTGTAAGAAAAAAAAATGACCTGTTGTATGCCAAGGTTGACAATTGCTAGTGCCAGCTCAGATCACAACCGTTTTTTTGCAGTCCTGTTATAAAACATATATAAAGTGCAACCAGGTGCGCTTTAAGGGAATGGACACCCAGTGTCTGGAGGATTGCGGTTTTTAATGTGCAGATTGGATGTATTACAGGAAATAGAAAGACCATTGCTAGAACGGATGGTTATGGCTGTACTACTGACTGCTTCAACATCTGTAGTGATGCTATTATAATTTCAAGGACTACATGCCATCTCCCTAGTAACAGCGTGTTCCACCAAGTAACTGTGGATCACCAATGGCATTAAAGCAACCCTCGGTCAGGAAAAAGGCTTTTAAAATGCTGGCAGAGAAAGATTCCAACAGCCAACAATAAGTGATGTGGACAGGGCTGGTGAACTCAACCAGCCCTTCAAAACATTTGACACTGTGGCAGCTGGTACAGCCGAACACACACCCACTCAACGTCTCTCCACTTCAGCAGCACCTCCATTATTTCCTCCATTTACTTATAGCTGTTTCTCCAGCTTGGAATAAAACTTACTTCACATGTCCTCTACAGCAGAGGTCCCCAACCTTTTTTGCGCCACGGACCGGTTTAATGTCAGACAATATTTTCGCGGACCGGCCTTTAAGGTGTGAC
>JAQQAE010006959.1:0-16239 GCA_029823295.1 Pseudamia nigra
GACAGCTGGAGAATGTCTCCACTACAGGACAAAGTTTCCCATGACAGTGATGTTAAATTTAGGACACGTGATAATAAACATGTATAAGCACAAATAGACATGCCTTTGCAAAATTTATGACCCAGGGGGCATTTGATGGGCATATTGCTCCTCCTCAGTATTAGTAAAATGTGCATTTGTTTAGTCTTTTAATTTAATATTGGTAGTTTTTGTTTATTGTTAGGTTCAACATGTTGATTTTTTTGATCATGTTGTTAATTTAAGAAGTTTTTTTGGATTATTTTGTTCCTTTTTTGGGTTATTACGTCAATTTGTTTCATTTTGTACTGATATTGTGCCTGTTTAGTGATTATTTTGCCGATTACTTTGTCAACTTTTGCTCATGTTGTGCTTACTTTGTTCATTTTTGGGTTATTTTGTTAAATTGTGTTCATTTTCTGCTCATTTATTGCTTATTTTGTTCATTTTTAATTAAATTGAATAACCTTTATTTCGGGAAATTGATCTACAGCTCATCCAATAGGTAAGAAAGATCATATCCTTAAGCTGTCTTCAGTCTTCTCAGTCGTCAGTCTGCCATCAGCTGTGGTGCTGAATAGTCTGATGGCAGTGGGGATGAAGGATCTCCGATAACATTCAGCACTACAGCATAGTGATGTTAGTCGTCTGCTGCAGCTGCTCCTCTGTTGGGACAGAATGAGATAAAGAGCATGGTCTAAGTTGTCCATGATAATCCTCCAAATTCTTTTGAGTCCAGTCTCCCTCCAAACACTGATCCAGCATTTTGAACCTACTGGAGGTGATCCAGATCAGGAGGTAGATTCTGGATCAATTTTTCACTTTCTTTAACATTGTGCGGTAAGGTCATATTTCACATTTTTCGTTAATATTGTCAAAAATAGTGCACTAAAGGGTTCATCCTAGGCCCAATGTCTACCTCTGGTGAAAATTTTATCAAAAAAAGCAAACAAGCACAACACAAACTATAAAATGAAACAAATAGCCAGCAAAATTCTGAACAAAATAGACAAACAAGCAACAAAAAAAACAAAACCATCAACAAAATGAACAAGCAACTAATTTTGAGGGAAATAAGCAAAAAATTGATAAACATTAACAAAGTAAGCAATAAAATTAAGAGAACCATGAACAAAATGAACAAAATAAGCAACAATCTAAAAAAATTAAGCAAATAAGTAAAAACTAAAAATAACCAGCAAAATAATGAATCCAATTGACAAAAATGGATCAAAATGGATCAAAAGTGGACAAAATAATCAACAAAATGAGCAAGATAAGCAACAAAATGAGTGATATCAGCCACAAAAAAAAGAAAAAATTAACAAAATAAAGACTAATATGAACAAAAATTCAGAAAACAAGAAACAACAGAACAAGATGAATAATAAAAAAAATATCAAAAGGAACAAAATTAGCCACACAGGTCAGATGGCTGTCATCTGCCATTCCTCTTTAAAGGGCACCAACCCACAAATCTCACTCTCCTACTTTATGTACTGCAAGTGTCACATCCACACTTCAGGCTGCACGTCCTGCACATTCAGCACACAACGCACCGGGAGTAAAAACCAGTCAGACTTGTTTCACTAAGCTCGGTCAGCCAGTCAGCAGGAGACAACAAGGATACGCAGCCAAGATCTGATGACGTCAGCTCTGATCTACTTACATTACCTTAACCTACCTTACCTCGCCTTACCTTAGTGCTGGAGTAATCCAAACTGAGAGTGATCTCAGCAACAACTTTTTGAAGGCGTTGCCTCGGTCTTTGACAGTAGTGGGTTGGGTAAACAAAATCATCCTCGTATAACACTAAAAGTACTATATAAAGAAAAATAAATAGCAAATAACCTGATAAAGCGCAAGGAGAAAAAACATACTCATACAGTACAACACAAACCATGGATAGTGCTATGTAAGTTTTATGCACCTTGGGTTTGTTGTCTTGTCTCATCTTGTCACCAAGTCCATAATGACCTGTAGACGTGCACAAAAATTGTATGAAAAAACTTCCATCTAATGCCATTTTCACCACTGACAGCAGTTCTTAACATTACCCAAACCACTACAATCAAGACTGAAAATCCTGACATACCACATCCTCGATCCACTGCTGTACACTGGAAGCCATCATAAAGCCCTGTGCAGTCTACAATGTTGGGAACCTAGCTAGTAGTTTAGTTTATTTGGGTCATAATATTTGTACAGACATACAATCAATCAATCAGTCAAACTTTATTTATATAGCACCAGTCATAATCGCTGATTATCTCTAGGCGCTTTACAATTCAAGGCCAAAATCCACAAACAGTGGCAGGGAGACCAAATTTAAATCAGTAAATACATTTTTGAAAATGTTGGCCAAAAAGGTGTCGGCAGAAGCAGTAGCTAATTTACCTAATGTACCGTACCTTTCATACAAAGAAAAGCCAACACAGATTTTTGTAAATTAAACACTGAAATTGTAAAAGAAATACAGAAATATGAATCAAATTTTCCAGAACAGCATGCTCATAGCTGAATTTCATATTTTATTAATGTGATATTATTGAACATTTTTTTAAGTGAAAGACATGAGGTACATATTCTTAATTATTTCTCACAAATTCACTCCTTTAATAGATACACATTGGTTCTTTGTGTTCTTTGGATTTTTAAAAATATTCGCTTGACCCTGAGTTTATACTGACTGTCTCTAATTTCAAACAGCTTCTGAACACAGTGGGGAAGCAAATTATGTGGGTTATACATGATTTGTATAGTTTTATAATCCACCAATTCATGCTTTCTTTTGAAACATACACTGCCTGGCCAAAAAAAAGTCACCACCTGGATTTAACTAAGGAAATAGATATGAGCCTCCCATTGGATAATTTCTGCACGGGTGATTATGCGTCAGCTGGCAACAACTGATATAAGGATAGAGACGAACCATCATCTTCGAAGAAAAAATGTAGTTGGAAGAAAATCTTGAATGATCATGACCAGTAATCACTTAAATGTGTGGTGAAATCAAATTGAAAAACAAAAAACAGTAGAACTCAGGACTATGTTTAATAGTGAAAGTAAAAGCATTTCCACGCACACAATGCAAAGGCAGCTCAAGGGGTTGGGACTAAATAGCTGCGTAGCCTTAAGAAAACCACTTATCAGTGAGGCTAATCAGAAAAAAGGCTGCAGTTTGCTAGGGAGCATAATATTTTGTTGGATCCCTTTAGCTTTGATTACAACACACATTTGCTGTGTTATTGATTCAATAAGCTTCTGCAATGTCTCAACATTTATTTACGTCCAGAGTTGCTGTCACAAGGGAGGAGGCGGACAACACCGCCGAGTCAGGTGAAAGTGTGTTTATTTACAATCGTGCCAAAAAGTGCAAAAGTGTCACATCAAGGGAACTCGTGAGGACATCGGCTGGAGGACGAACAAACACGGCGACGGAGGATCCAGGCAGACGGGAACGGTGAAAAAACTCCACGGGAGGAGAGCAGTGGAAGCAGGCGACTGTGCGGAAGAAGAGAGACCAGGTAGGTAGATGTACATAGATCCACTAGGAGGATATCAGGTGTGGACTTTATACCACTGAAGAAAGCAGTCAGACTGGCGAATGCTGACTGGAAAGGCTGGGTAGAAATACATCTGAGACTGATGAGGAGATGGGTTGCAGCTGTGAGCCCTCCGTCCGTCATTAGCGCACCTGCACTAGATTGGGAGACAAGCACAAGCATACAAACACACCACCGGAGGGTGTCAAGGTAACAGGATTGTGACAGTTATATTCATTTTTTGCCAAGATCTTGAATTAATGATGGGAGAGTCAGACACTGTGCAAAGTCTTCACCAGCACATGAAAGGAAATGCTTTTACTTTCACTATTAAACAGAGTCTTGAGTTCTACTATTGTTGTTTTTACAATTTGATTTCACCACACATTTAAGTGATTACTGGTCATGCTCATTCAAGATTTTCTTCCAACCACATTTTTTCTTCGAAGATGATGGTTCCCCACTATCCTTATATCACTTGTTGCCAGGTGAAACATAATTACCCATGCAGAAATTATCCAATCGGAGGCTCGTACCTATTTGCTTAGTTAAATCCAGGTGGTGACTTTTTTTTGGCCAGGTAGTGTATACAGTAAATCGGCTGATTGTGAGTTTTGTACGTGTTGCCCCATATTTCCAAACAGTATGTGATGCATGGGACTATGAGGGAGCATTACAACACATACAATGACTTTTGGTTTAAAATATGTTTACATTTATGTAATATTGCAATTCTTTTTGATATTTTTATTTTGATGTTTTTAATTTATGACTTCCAATGTAATTTATAGTCATTTTCTACACCTAGAAATGTATTCTTATACACTCTGCCAATTTCAGCATCATTTATCATTACTAATTTGAGTTTTCTGTTTTCTTTCTACTCATGCTGTCACTTTCCAGATTCTTTGACTATTATTCTGACCACATTAGGACCACTAGCCAGTGAAGTGGTTACAATGTTTTTTGTATTGTTCCAGTGGCTTTTGTCAGTGGCTGGATGCTTTAGGCAGCAAGAGAACATTTAAAACCCAAAGTCGTTGCACTGAAAGTAGCAAATTGTCCAAAAAGAGAATCTGAGCATCTTTGACAAGGACCAAATAGTGTAAACAGTGTGTAAAAACCTAAAGATTTTGTTGGGTGTTCTAGTCTTGGGTGGATAGTACCCCGACAAAAGGGGTCTAGGGATGAACAACTGGATTTCAAGCCAATTTGTGAACTGTGTTGGACAAACAGGTTAGATTCATGAAGACCAAATTTACAGGATTTGAAGTATGTGTCACTATAATGCCTAATGTGTACCGGTAATGTACTGCCAGTTATTACAGCAACTTTCAGATGTCTGGTAGAGCTCACGTCTTGGGTTAGAGCAGTTCTGGGATCAAAACGAGGAACCTACACAACGTTATGCAGGACCAGAACCACTGAACAAGATCCACAGTTTTGGAGTTGCTTTGACCCCGTTGTTTTGACAGCACAATGTGGTCTTTATCTAGGGTGCTTGCATCCTTACACCACACATTTTTTTCATTTCAAATAAATCAACTTCAAGGACTGAATGGTCACTTGCAGCCTCATATATCTTATCTACACAGTGCCAATGAAATACAATATTTGACATTATTGCTGCTTCAGCTGTCAGTGGTCATAATGTTATGGCTGATCAGTAACAGTATTAGTAACAGGTGAACATTTTGTTCACTAGCAGCATCAGTCTGCAGCAGCAGAGCTACACCACACTCTTTTGGGCTGAAAGCTATTTATCAGAAAATGCAATTCACCTTTTTTTCACCGTAACCTGCTGTAAATACAAACTGATGAGGAAACTGTCAATTATTCAGTGAAAAGGTGTTGTTTTGAGCCTCATTAAGCGGTGAATCCCTACCACATTAAGTTGTATTAAAGTCAACTCGTGTGTAAATTTTGCCAGTGAGTTAGATGTATTTGTAGCTGGTCCTATTGTGCTCAAGATTAAACACGAAACAACTATGTGCCACATAAACATTTAGGCCTCTGTTGAATTGTGATCACTAGGTTATCTTAGCTTTACACAGAGTCCATTGTGAAACAGTTCAAACAAGACCACGCAGGACTTAAGACATTAAACTCATCTATGAGTTACTTTAATTCCCAGATGAAATTCAAAACATGTTTCTGTCTCCAGTGAGTAGACTTCACCCATGACAAATAAGTCACTGTAAATTTCTGTTAATGCAATCTCCTTTGGTGCGTTGGCTCAAGAGCATGACAGTGACCAGACAAACAAGTAGTGCAACAGAAAATGCATTGCCATGGTAGTGTTTCACATGCAGTGAGGTAATGTTGAAATGCTGACTGGCCTTTTCTTTGGAGACTGACTAACTTACAGGAAAAATATTATTGCTGTGTCATAATGAGGAAATATCGAGTATAAAGTGTGGTGTAAAATTCCACTCACAAACACTCCCTGTATTTTTTTTTTTTTTTACTGTTTGTTTTAATCTGACAAGTCTACACTCTATACGACACACCGCTGGGAGCTCTTGGACCTTTTAAGCCACATCTAACCATGGCTGACCTCCCATATTTACAGCAGGGCAGCTCAGGAGTTTTTATGATTAGCATTTACAAGTAGCCTAAACACTGCATAGGAGCCATGTGACCGAAGTGGGGGAAAGGTACTCACCTCATAATCTAAACATAACAATGTTGACCTTTTCCAGTCGAACACCAAGTCAGATGACTGCTTCCCAAATAACTCTCCAATGGTAGTTATTTATAGCAGACTCTCAAAGCCCTGAGCACCATGATAAAAACAATAGCCCTGAAGTCCAGAGCAAAACCATTTAACCTCAACAGCATCATTATTTATGAAGGTCACACTTGAAAATTACAATGAAGGGCATATATACGGTGTATGACAAACTAAAAGTAAATTCATATACCAAAAAGAAGAAGAGTCAGTGCTACTTCATGTAAAAACATATGTAGCATGTCCAGTGTATCAAGACTATGTGATTTGGTGAAAAAGGCATATTGTGATGATTGTGTGCAATACTGCAATTGCAGCTATGATCTGAGTATAGTTGTTTAGTTGTAAATAAAAATACACATACTGTACTACTTATTTTGGGCAACACAATGGTGCAGTGGGTAGCACTCATATCTCAGCGCAAGAAGGTCCTGGGTTCAATCCCTTGCTGTGTGGAGTTGCATGTTCTCCCAGTGTCTGTGTGGGTTCTCTCCAAGTCCTCCAAGTTCCTCTCATAACCAAAAACATGCACTAGGGGTTAGGCGAATTGGTCACTCTAAATCACATTAATAACAGGTATGAATGTGAGTGTGAATGGTTGTCTGTCTCTATGTGTCAGCCCTGCGATGAACTGGCGACTCATCCAGGGTGTAACCTGCCTTCTAAGTCAGCTGGGATTGGCGCCAGCACCCTCCCCAACTCTTGTGAGCATTAAGGGGTAGAAAATGGATGGATGGATACAACTCATTTTGAAATCTCAAGTCAAACATAGAAACTACTAGGGAACACAAAAACCTAAAGAAACAAAGGAACATCTAGAAATACAAAAGCAAATTTTTCTTTCATCTTTCACATTTTACACCTCTCACCACAACATTTTTGAACACCTTCATCTTTTAAATTGTAGCCTCTTTGTGATATTATAATGAATGGTTCAAACTGACGTTGTGATTATGATTGTGATTAATTGCAGCTCTAATCTATACAATATGCTTTTCAAACTCATCAGGCTCTTTGCAAAGTTTCCACAGGTGGCTGTAATTGGCAGAGACAGAACAAAACCAAATCAAAAAGCATTTTTCCATGCAAGCTCCTCTCCATGTTTGTGAACCATTTTTACATAAATCTAGACCTGCAGTATGTGTATGATGTCAAGTGCAACAGTACAAAGAGCACCGTTATTGTACGAAGTAACTAGGATCAGAAATGACACTTTCCCTTTTTCTTTATTTCTGATGAAGTGCTCAGTGTGGCAGATAATGTCAAATACGTGGGGCACATTATCAGGAATGTGTGGGGGCTGGTGGCGCTGCAGGTCCTGTCTAGATGTTTTTAACAGTATATGTTGGTGTTTTGATTCACTGCTGCTGCTCACACCTTTTTCCTTGTGTTTCAGAGAGTCCTGTCTGCCCCTCCCTCCTGTGCTCATTCCACACACCTGCTCCGGCTCTTCCCTGGGCTTCCCACCTGTGTCTCATCTGCCTGATTGGTTCATAGTGTTTTTAAGCAGCAGTGAATCCCTCTGTCCAGTGTGTGCTCGTTGAGTCTGTGTCCAAGCTTTCTATCGGTTCCGTGTGTTTTCCCCAGTCCTGCTCCGTGTCTGTTCCTGCTCTATTTCTGTACTCGTCTGACTTCCTGATCTATTGACCATTCGCCTGTTTCTGGATTATCTGCCTGCTCGGTTCCTGACTCTGGACTGTCTCTGGATCTTCTGTCTGCCCGGCTCCTTTACCTTTCGTCTGTGTTTTGACCTGCCAGTTCGCTTAGCCCTTGCCGTATCTCTGTCCTGTGCAATAGTATTAATTTATTATTATTATTATTATTATATTAAACTCTGCTTAAACCAACTGAGCTCTGAGTCTGGTGTATAAGTCTGGGTCAGTCTGCCTGCCTGCTTAGTCGTGACAGAATGACTGAAATAATAATGATTTGCAGCAACAGTGTCACAAACAATACGCACATGTACATAACATTCATACTGTGTACAAATAACATTAAAACAGATGTTTTGGCTACTGTATTCCACTGTAACTTTACTGTAACTGCTCACTTATAGTACAGTTACAGTAAAGCTAAAATGAAAAATCTGCAGGTACAATGTGCATAGAATCTTCAAATTACATATGTTTGTTTATAATGTCTCCCCACAGTACGGTACTAGAGATTTCTAATAATGTCCCTACATACTAGGCAGTTCTCAGAAATTTTATGTGTAAATTGAGGTTGCTTAAATAAATTCAAAAAGCAAAATCATTATGATGGAAACTAGGCCACATTCATCCTCATCCTAGGTATTTCTCTTTTCTTTGGAAACACTGGAATAAATGTCTGTTTGTGACTTTGTGTCCTGCAGTAATCGATTTTTACTGTGGCCAAAGATGTTTCAGTTTATTCCTTTTTATCCTGATATGGACCTGTGAGTCTTAAACAAAGTGCATTAATTACATCATTATCGTTACAGTCTGTCGTTACAGAAAATAAATCAAACAGGGATGAAGCCAACACACAATTTCAATTCAGCAAATGATAATAATGATAATGAATCATTTCTCTCCTCAGTGGTGCGGAGTGAGCGGAGAGTTTTTCTGTTTCTTCATCTCCTGTGCTGTGAAAAAAACCCCACGTAATCCAGGCTGTAACTAATGTGATGCTACGTCCATAATGACGCATTTTAAGATCACATCATCAGAGGTGGGCAGAGAAAGGACATACGGTACTCAAGTAAAAGTATTCACAATGAAGTAAGTCAAAGAACTCATAAATATAAATACTCGAGTAAAAAATAAAAGTATCTTAAAAATAACTGTAGCCAGATATGTTGCCTTTCCTTTAGGTTGATCAATTTTCTAATTTTGTTCACTGTTTTTCTAATTTTGTTCATTTTCAAACATTTTGTTGATTATTTTACAAATCTTCATCTACTTTGTTGACATTTTGCAGATTGTTTTGCAAATTTGGATTATTTTGCTTATTTTGTTAGTTACAGTATTTTCCTATTTTTTTGATTTTGTTAATATTTTGTAAATAGCTTTGTAATTGTGTTCATTTTGTCAATATTGTTTGATTATTTTTCTCATTTCTGCTCATTTGCTAATTTTCTGTAAAAAGATTGTTGATTTTTTTTGCCATTCTGGTAATATTTTGTCAATAATGTTTTACTGATACTGCGTAAAAATGACTCTTACCCATTGAGGTGTGCAACCGAAAGTATTCTGCAAAATCAGTACTCTGAGAAGTACGGTACGTAAAAAAGACAAGTCAAGTAGATGAAAAAGGTCAAAGGGTACCTGAGTACTACCAACCTCTGCAAGTCCTCATCATATCTTGAGATTCACTTTGATACAATCAACACCGTAAAAACTGGGGTTATGACATTTTTAGTACATCTTGAAAATAATTTCACTTATTTTAAGCATCATTAGTTACTAGCCTTAGTTACTAGCTGATAATACAGTGGTTTTATATTTACATTACTGGTCAAAAGTTGTAGAACATCCTAAATTTTCCAATTTTTGTTGAAATTCAAGCAGTTCAAGTTTGATGAATATCTTGAAATGGTACCAAGACCCAAAGAGCAACATGGTGGCTTTGGCTCTGTCAGTGAGCCTTTTGACGGTGAAGGAAACTCGCTGACCCACCTTGAGTTTCTTCACAATTTCTCTGTAGTAAAGACCTGCACTTTAAAGTGTTATGATGGTCTGTCTCTCTTCCATTGTTTCTGTTCCTTTTTCTCGCCATTTTTATAGTAACGCAATACTATGTGCAGTACAATACTGATCAAATAATGCTCATGAAGGTATGACACCACACTGTGTTCCAACACTGCTTGTACGCAATGCATCTAATCTGGTTGATTTACTTGATTATGTTGTTCATTTTTCTTTTTTTTGTTCCTTTCTCAGCAACTTCTTTTGTTTTGCTCATGTTATTTATTTTTGTCTTATTTTGTTTATATTTCTTCATTTTTCTGCTTTTTGTATCTAATTTGGATCATTTTCTTGATTGGATTGTTCATTTTGCTTCATATTTTGGTCATTTTTCTTCTTTCTTGTTCACATTTTCTTTAGTTTTTGATAGTGTTCATTTTTCTTCTGTTTTTGTTCACTTTCATTCTCTTTTTTACTATTTTATGCTGCTTTTGCTGCATATGCTGCTCCTTTTTCCTGAGTATTTTGTTCATTTTAGGTCAAAATACTTACTGTGAGATTTAATTTAGCATTACTTTTTGCCTTCATTTTAAAAATTTCTATAAATTGAGTGTCATTTTGTTCCTGTTTACCTCTGCAGGGCAGTCTAGTGGGTTTGTTTTATGTTAAAATAATGCTGCCATTGCTGAGTAAAAATCTGAACTGGACAAAGGCCCCATTCTGGTGTGATAATTATAAAAATTATGTGAATTGTACGTTGTATTTGTCTCAACCCAGCTGAATATGTACGGGAGGCGCTCTTCATCATCATTATCATCATCATTATCATCATCATCACTCTAGTTCAGTTTACAGATTTGTTGAATCATTGTGATGAATCACTGAAACTGTTGTGTCATTACATTGTGGAGCAACACCTCACTGGGACGCCTACTTTCCTGTTGTGTTTGCGTGAGGTGAAATATCTATTTACTGGAAGTATTTTACTCAACACACACACAAGACTTTCCATAAGTCAAGCAAACCTTGCACCACCTCTGTTCTTGCGAAACTTTGAGGTTGAAGCGGCCAAGTTGTGTACTGCCTGTCATTACTGCATGAACAGGACACTGTGCTTATTTACTGCTGTGATATTAAGATGTCACAGTATGACAAAGAGGGGGTTAGCACTCTGATCCCCAGTCCCTATATTCTCTGGTTTGGATACAACTTCTCTTTAAGGGGTTTTTCCTTTATATTTATCATCATCATTTACCATCATCACATATATTTAACAAAGTAGCCAGATTTAGCTTTAATGACAGCGCTGCACACTGGTCAGGTTGACCTGGAAGCGTGTCAGTTCACATGTGTGCCTTGTAAAGAGTTCATTTGTGTCATTTCTTGCCTTTTTAATGTGTTTCAGACCATCAGTTGTCTTGTGCAGATGAAGGGTGGATGATGGCGGGGAAACAGCAACAGTACTCAAGTAAGAATATTGTTATTTTATCATTTTAATGACTCAATTAAAAGTATAGGTACTCATAAAAACAAGGCAACTAGGCACTTGTGCAGTGGGTAGCACTTGTGCCTCACAGGTCCTGGGTTCGATCCCGGGTGGTGGGGCCTTTCTGTGTGGAGTTTGCACGTTCTCCCCATGTCTGCGTGGGTTCTCTCCGGGTTCTCTGGCTTCCTCCCACAACCAAAAACATGCACTAGGGATTAGGTGAATTGGTGACTCTAAATTGTCCATGGGCATGAATGTGAGCGTGAATGGTTGTCTGTCTCTATGTGTCAGCCCTGTGATGAACTGGCGACTCATCCAGGGTGGACCCTGCCTTCACCCTAAGACAGCTGGGATTGGCTCCAGCATCCCCTCCGACCCTTGCGAGGATTAAGGGGTAGAAATTGGATGGACAATCTCAGTTTGCTCCGTGTTGAACAGAACAGATACAGTGCTGCTTCGCTTTCCGTTATTGCCCTGTAAAAGTACTGTATGTGTTAGTTTTCTACTAATAAAACTGTCATATGTGCCAGTCTATTGTCATTATTTTCAGCAGGGCCCCTTTTGTTGATAAAAATAATTTCGTCTCCCACACGTACAAACACCCACATACACACACTGTCATTTATTTTGATTGTAGGCCTGTAATTGACACAAAATTGCAACTTCAGTGTGTAAGTAATGGAAAAATAATGAAAAAGTCACTTTTAGATTGGAGGTGATGAATATGACACTGTATTAATCAGCTGCGATAGCAACAGATCTCATGTTTGAATTGTACCCTATTATGACTGAATAATAAAACTGAACCCTACAGAGCTCCTATCAGACACAAAGCACATGACATTAAACTTATTCAATCACAGTTGGTGTACAGGTACAATGTAGTAATACTTCCTGAAATTAAGTATTGTCCATACAGTGATGACATAGGGACATGAATATCACCTGCAAAATAGTGGCAGGTAAGGGTAAATTAACCATACATGCATCCTTAATGAACATGGGAACAGTGAGACATTCAACATGTATCAAATATTAGGTAAATACAGTAAGGTATGAATGTTAACTAAAGTATATCAACCGATTAACTCTTTCTCTGTCAACATGTTATGAAAATTTGCCATCTGCAGCATTTTTGATTCTTTTTCACTCATCTTCCAAGACCTGCAGAGATGCCTCCTTTAGGAGTAGAGACACAGTGAAAGAACAGACCTCCTGCTTTGATTCACAGGAAACCATTCACTTCTAGCTTGAATCACTTTTTGTATCCACACTTGAACATTGGTCATTTTCATAAAAAACAGAATTTCAAACCAAAAACTGATTAAAACGCATTTTCATTCATAGGAAACATTTTGCATCCCCTGCGTCTGGTCTCTACTTTGCTAGTTTCTTTCACTTTAGAACATCATATTACTTAAGAGAATGCATTGTCTTACTAATGACAGAATGTCTTGTCAGTGGTGGGGAATGAGTTAACAAACACGGCAAGAGCATCAACTTACACTGCCTTTGATTTTGTACCAGAAAGAGAGATAGCGATGAAAGGCTGACATGGGACAGGATACAGTGATGTGTTGTGACTGTTCTTTCTTCAATTCACAGACAGAGATAAATGTGGCTACTTTGAACAATCTATTTACCAAACATGTTCTCAGTTACAGTACAATATTGAAATTAATAAAAATAAAGTAAAACGAAAAGGCATGTCCAAACACACTCAGACTTCTACTCTTGTAGATGCCTTGTGCTTGTGGGTGATCAACTAAACTAAAAAAAGCTATTACCATTTTACAGGAAAAATTCCTGTGTTATGAACCTCAGCATCTTCATATAAAAGTGTGGCCCAGAGGGTAGGAGTGTTTCATTTCCAGTTCACTATGAGCCACTTAAACGGTCAATAAGGAGGGAGCTTAGAGGTGTTGTTGAGGAAAAAAGAACACACCCTGAACCTCACGACCCACTGAGCATGAACAGCGATTTTCCCACTTCAATTATTTCAAGGCAAATAAAATGTAAATTTAATTCTCCTTTTAATCTCTAAAGTGTGCACTTTACCCACTGGAGCCACAACTGTGATGACCTGGTAGAGACACAATAAACAGGTGAGATGTTGGTTGCGACTGTTTACACCCTCTGTTTCACACAATTTAGAAAAGCTACCATTTCCAAAGCCCATGACGTTTCTGTACAACCTTGCTTTCATCTGTTGTACAAAAGCCAGTGCAGAGCTCCTCTATCCTCCTCCCCTGTAGCACATAATGTATCTTGCAACAGCGGTCAGTGTGGTTATGAGAGCCTATTTTTATTTCTCAAGATGCTCTTTCTGCTTAAATGTTTCAGTAATTCTACAAAGGTGAATCAAAGTGGATATGACATAAAACACTTGGAGGACATATGAATTGCGACCAGCTTGTTCATGACCTTTTTATTATAACCAGTTGTTCTTTGTTGGCCATCAACAGCTCTGGCCGGAGTCTATAAAAAGCAGAGGTTTCTGTACAAGAGCAGAGTGAGAGGAAACCTGTGGAGTCCGTGGGCTGCTGATGGACTGGAAACATTTGACCAGTGCCCGCTGATTTGTATCCACATTTTGCTTGTTTTAGATGTGTGTATGTACACAGCATATTCTGGCTTGAGTACAAATGATCACTAAATGTGTTTGTTTTCGTACTCTTTTCTCCAACCAATGTATTTTACAGAGTGAACTGCACCATGGGATATAGCATTAATGTTGCTAGGATAATGTGTTCATAATGATTCTGCGGCACAAAACATTTCTCATTAATCAACCTGATGTAACATGTCTTTATGTACTATTTTATATTATACTCTCTGTTACAGTTTTGTTAATAGATGTTTTGTGAGATTGTGCTTTAGAAAAACACTTGAATGCTGAGTAAAGGCAGAGCTGATTGAGATGCGGGCTGCAACATTAATTGCAGTTACATCATTGCTGATGGAATGCACATAATCACAGGTGAAGGATGCAGCTTTAGGAGGTTTCAGGGTGATATAATCTGCAGAAATGGAAATAATACATGCTATGTTTTATAATGATAGGCCGTGTGCAAAACCTGCAAGTTGAAAGTCACAGTTGGCGTTTGTGTTTTTGAAGTTTTTGTATTTGTTACATGTACCTCTGCACTGCACCCCACAGCCGCCTTCCGCTCTGGTGCTTTATGTCTAGTTGATATTTGTTATCTTTTGTGTTGAGAGTTACCAGCAGTCCTGTTTTTCGGTGGTATTTCGTTAGGTTAGATGATTGTGTGTTAGGTTAGGGGAGAAGCCAGGTTCTGATGGTCAGCTGCTCGGCTGGACTGTGAGCTTCTGTGTTTCTTTCCCTCACGTTTTTTAACTTTGGTTGTGAGTGTGTTGGAATAACACTGCAGCGTCATGGCATCTTGTGTGTTAGGGTGGATGATATTTTGTGTGTTTGGCTTGACATTTTTATGTGTATTTTCCCTTGACAATCAAGTAAATGCAGTCAGCATTGCCCACGATAACCACAATCTGACTTTCACCATATCACGCAGCCCTAGAGGAAGGCTGCTGTGATAAATTTTTTTATATTGGTTTATTGATAATAATCATAAAGCAATGTAGAAGCATTATTTCACATTTAAAGAGGCTGAGTGAAGTAACTAAATGGTTACTTGTGGCACTCAACTCATCTTCACAGTCAGACCATGACAAACACTTGCAAAGCAGCACAACATAAAATTTAGAGCTAGGATATAAAAAATAATTACTCTGTGAAATATCAACATTAAATATATACATGAGAAAAATGACTTAAAAGTATAAAACATTTAAATATTTTATGTTTTTCAGTTGACCATATCCGTCCTTTGGCTCAAACCTGGTCTTTTTCTTGTGACCTTTTCATTGGTGTTCATAACCCATTCGGAAACATTCTCTTAGTGGTAAGAGTGTTTTTATTTGTTACCTTATGCCAAGTCACTACTACACTACTAAGTCAACTTAAGTAAGTTTACCTTTTGAATTGTCTGGGCTTGACCTTCTTCAGCAGCTCTGTTTGAGATGTATTCTTGGTCTCAGTTGTCTGTATTATCTCCTGAAGGTGGATAATTGCTGGACCTACTTGAAAGTTGGCTTGTTTTTTGATGCCTTAAATATCTACATCCTATTTACTTTTACACTAGATGGTGGTATTGGGCTTCAATAGGGGGCGCTATGGTTATTTCAAGAAAAGGCACCATAGCTTGTTTCTTCCTTGGAACTTGTCATAGTTATTGACCACTTAAAGGTCTTCATCCTGTCAACGTTTGGGATTAGTAGCACTAGTCGTTTTCAATAGACGATGCTACCACTTGTAACAAAAAATGCAATATCTTCAAAGTAGCTTAATGAATTTACATGAAACCTGTCATGGTTACCGGTCACTGAAACATCCTCATCCTGTCACCGCTGAGATATGCAGTACTACTCTTTCAATAAGGGCTGCGACTGCTTTTTTCAACAAAACAAAAACTAGCTCCAACGTATCTGAACGGATTGACCTTAAACTTACCCTAGTTCTAGGCCACTATTGAATCTCCATCCTGTCAGTTTTTGGGATTGATGGTCCCACTACATGGAACAAGGGATGACTCAATATTTTGTAATTTGGTGGCTACACCCAATCGTGAGTGATCAAAGAACCTCTTCTTACATCATAGAAATACAGAAAATCTACAGTACATGCAGCCGTTTAAAGATGAGCATGAATCCCTAAGTCAGGGGTGTCCAATCATTGCCACAAAGGGCCGAGACACTGCAGGTTTTCTTTCCAGCCACTCACTAAAGCAG
>JAQQAE010006960.1:0-16237 GCA_029823295.1 Pseudamia nigra
CTGATTGCCTCCATGCCACGCCGCATTGAAGCAGTCATTTCTGCAAAAGGATTCCCGACCAAGTATTGAGTGCATAAAAGAACATAATTATTTGAAGGTTTGACTTTTTTGAAAAAAATTGAGACCAAACTGATGCAAAATGAACAAAACCATCATGAAAATTAACAAGATTAAACAATATAATGAATGTAATGATCAAAAATGAAACGGAAACTAAGAAAATGAAGAAAAACAGGCAAAATTATGAAAAAAATCTGTACTCTTGGGAAAATGAGTAAAATGAGTAAAAAATGAGCAAAAATGACTAAAATAATAAATCAACTAAATGGTAGTGTTGCAAGAATGAAGAAAATATTCAAAATAATGAAATTAGGAAGTAAATGAATATAAATAAGGAATGCAGTATAAATTAATAAAAATTATGAGCAAAATAATAAATGAAAATTAACAGATATTCACAAAAGTAATCAGGGAAATGAACCAAAATAATAATGAAATAAAAGATCAAAAATAATGAACAAAAACCTGCCACCAAATCTGCAGAATGCACAAAAATGAACAAAATCATCAATAAATTAAACAAAAGCTAGCAAAGTAGTCAACAAAGTGAACAAAAAAGAATGAAACAAACAAATTGGTGTTGCTAGGCCAAAATGTGCATCATATGTCATGTGGTAAGGAAATGGTTTGAATATTATTTGTGGCTCTAGACACTTTTTTTTCCCCCTTTCAGTCCAAAAATGGCACTTCAGATTGTAAAGGCTGCCTAATGTGCATTTCCCTGCTTGTTTTCTGTTTCAGGAGCTGTCAAGCTGTGGCTGGAATAAGAAGGAGAAGCATAGCTCTGCTCCGAATGTGGTGGCCTTTACTCGCCGGTTCAACCAGGTGAAAAATGCACTATTTTTACTTGCTTTTCATTAACTTTCTCCCACATAGAATGTAAAAGGAAAGAATAAAGTCCCGTTTGCAGTGTTAAAGATTTATGAGCACTGGCTAGCTAGGAGCGGAGAGACTGCGGCTCCTCTTTCCATCATCTCTTCTGCCTCCAAGTACCATATCATCACCCCCCTCTCCCAGGGAAGGTTGTTTTTGCAGCCTTGTTTTTCATGGCGGCTAATAATAATCTCACTGCCTCCTCCCTACGAGCTGGGTACATCGCTGATATTCCCCAGGTGAAATGGGTCTGAAAGGAAGCTGGGTTTTTCCTGCATCAGTTTGTCCTTTGTTCCAGCTTTCATGACATTATTTATATGTCTTTTTATGGAAGCGCAGCAAGTGCAGGAACAATTTCCGATGTATTTACAGCGTGCGCTGGAGAGTGCAACGGCATTGTCCCTCGGTGCCATGTGAAATCATCAACAGGAAGTTGTGGGTAATGATGTCAGGGGCAGCCATGCCCTTTAATCTCCTCATATTGTTTTTTCCAGGTTTCTTTAAGACCCACTTTACTGCCCTCCTGTCTAAATATGAAATAATTGGACAAGAATGTGTTGCAGTGGAAACTTTGTCCGCAATGTGTAGCAGATCCCAAACGGTGATTCAAGATGTTAGCTGCACACTCTCAGCTGTTGGGAGCCAAGGAAAATGAACGTTTTGGATAATGGGACTTGGATTTGGTGGATGTACAGTCCCAGAAAGCTCCTTAGCATGGGATGAAGCCGTATTCGTCTTCCTCCACTTGTTTTGCTGGCACAACACTCTGGGAGCCAATGATGCAGAATAGAACTGGCCATTCTATATTGCAAATAGCAAGGAGGGACTCCTTTTGGGGAATTAGCTGTTTTTATTAACTTGCGTACAGAGACGAATCAGCAGTTTTCATGAAGCAGATTAAACCACAAAGCCCGTAATATTAGCAGTGGTGTGTGGAGACCACAGAAACAGTACTCAAGTAAAAGTATTGTTACTTTATAATTATAATGACTCACGGAGAAGTACTTATAAACATAAGCACTTGAGTAAAAGAATATGCCACAAAAAATTACTCAAGTAGTAAGTAACTTTATAATGTTGAGTTTGTTACAGCCTCATGTATTTTGCTCTAACAGGATATTTATCTGTAGGTAATGACAATGTAAAGGTCACGTTGTTTGTCATTAATCCAGTGTCAGAAGTGGAAAAATACATAACTTTAGTTCATTTTTGTTAATTAACTTGGTCTATTTGTTCATTTTTGCTCATTTTGTTGTCTATTGAGATGATTACAGTTCAGTTTTGCTGGTTGTCAGTTTGCTTGATAATTTTATTGATTTTGTTTTTTTTTTTTTTTTTTTTTCGTCGTACTCCTCCTCATTCAGTTGTACATTTTTCATCACAGATGTACCAAAAGTGCAAAAGTATTCTTTAAAATATCTACTCTCAGAATTACATTTTTCTCACAAAACCACTCAGGCCCGTGTACCGGTAATAGAGTAAATGTACTTGAGTACTACCCACTATTTCTTTTATTGCAATAAAACACTGAGGCAAGATTAAAGGTGCAGTATGTCTGATTTAGGTGTATCTCATCACGGGGAAGGAATACAGTACATTGACGTTTTCATTAGTTTATATGAAAATTTAAATAAATCTGTCTCTCCGTTACCTTAGAATGAGGTGTTTTATATCTGTCGCAGGAGGGATTTCTCTTCGGTAGTGTCAGCCATGTTGCACTGGCTTGTGTCTACAGTAGCCCAGAATGGACAAACTAAACACTGGCTTTCATAAGAACCTTTTTGACTTTTAAGCATCCACCGTAGGCTCACCTACCTGCCTGGAAGTGGAGGGTGGGTACAGTCTGCAATTTCACTGTAAAATTCCCCTAAATCCTACATCACACATTTTAAAGAATGTTCTGTAACTGCAAGGATTGGCTGTGTTTTTTTTTTTTTTTTCACAAGACAATACATCAGTGCAGTGAATGGAAACCAACAAAGCCTTTACAAATCTACATGTATAGCATCCATTAAATATCTAAAGGACAACAGTAAATGTGTCGAAGGGCAGTGGTGGATCTCATAGGAAGGAGGTTTTGGAATATTATGTGAAAGGGCAGATCGTTCTATATGTCAGGCTCTAAATGTTAGGGCCTCTGTCTCTTATTTGCAAATATTCCACCATAACCATTTACTCTATTTACAAAGACACCGTTATTGCATCCTTTGGTTATATGCCGCATTACGTCCCCCCATTTTCACCTCCATCCCATCCCTTTCTGCCCTGTCGTAAAACAGGTTGATCCACAGTTATCAGTTTGTGGTTGGACCTGCTTGCTTCCTCTTAGTTATGATTATTCAAGCGCTGCATCCTTACAGTCCCATCTGGACGTCTTGATACACTCATAAACTCAGCTCCAATGTCATGCTGCAGGACATAATATGGGATTTGTAATGACAGAACCTTGTCTGCACCGGCCCTTTGTCCCCAGCCATCATGCAGTCACATGTACACACTCGTATATGGACTGATGTGGAGCATTGCCATCAAAAGTGCATGAGCTCATTATTCTGCTGCTGCGGAGGCCAAACCGGACGGGGGACACATGCTATGAGTCCTGCTGGTGTTGTGAATTTGAAAGACATGGTTTGTCCAAACTGACCTCAGACATAAAATCAGACCCTTGAGGCAAGTCGATTTGAAACTGCAGCATGTTCTGGATTGAATATTATTCTCACTAAAATGTCTAAATCTGTCTGCAATGAACTGAAGTGTAATGCACATATGGCAACTTTTCAGTTTTTAGCTTCAGATTGGGAGCTGCTGCTGCTTCTACAACCCCAATTCCAAAAAAGTTGGGATGCAAATAAAGACGGAATGCTATGATTTGCAAATCTTTTCCAATGCTCATTTAAAACGGTCTGAGGCAAAATGGAAAAGTGTTCAGTGTTCTGTGGTCAGATGAATGTTTAAGGGCTGGTTTGTGTTCACATATGGCTTTTTCTTTGCGTGATACAGCTTTAACTTGCATTTGTGGATTGCACATTGAACTGTGTAGGTAAAATAACTGTCTCAAGGCTAAGACTTAATTAAACTAAATCCCAATGGAGGTCAAGGTTCATCATCTATGCAACTTAGTCCATTCTGTCCATTTTTTCATCACTCGGTATTATCTGTACACTCTACTCTTTGTGAATAGTGAAAATTAAACACACATGGCTTTGTTTAAGATGCCATACCTGCATAAATTCCATGTTGCGTGTTGGAGGGATGGCAGAGAGAAAGTAAGCGAGTAGCTGGGTGAGTTTATCTCCTCACTCCACAGCTCATCACCACTTCCCTGAAACACAAACAAGTCTTCACGCTGGTTCCAGGAAATAAGCAGGCAGAGCCAGCTTTAGGTTAGCATTGTGTAGATCAGGAATGTAGACATAGACACACATAACCACACGTGCACACTGTTAATTTATAGACACAAAGAACACACCTTGTGGTCTGATGTTGTTGTGGTGAAGTGTTGACCACACTGGAAAAAAAACCGAGATCAAACACACGCCAAAGTTCAAAAGGACACGGAGCAAATATAGTAATTGAGAAACAAAAGGAAAACAAAAGTAACGTAGAAGCAAAGATGGTCAGTCAGCCTGAGACGGTCTTATCAGGACACAATGTGCAGACAGTTGTGCGCTTTGAAAACCCTCAGAGCCCCGCAGTGTTGAAGTTAGCTTTCCCTCCCATTACCTCCCTTCTCCTCTCACTCCTTTTCCTCTTTCCATCCCCTCCACCCCCTGCCCCTTCCAAGAGCTTAAACACTGATTAATTCACTGACTTGTCTCTATGTGTGTGTATGTGTAATCAGAACGTTGGCCTTGCAGTACTCTCCCTAAAGAGTCACATTTCCGACATCACTCATGGTCTGGCCAAATACTCTGAACATGCATGTATACGCACACGCCTCCTCCTTCCACGGTTGACATGTGAGGAGTTTTCATGTTTATCTGTTGTGTAATCAGTTGGAATCCAGTTGATTTTCCTCTGAAGCTCTTGTTTTTCCTCAAGAGCTCATTTGGGCTCTAATAGAGCGTTCCCTTCAGCAGTCTGCCCCTTGCTCCCCTGCTCTGCTTGATTCTGGTTTCAGCCAGAGTTGTCTTAGCTGTCTGCAGGTTTTGGCTCTGCACTAAAAGTCTGGAAATTTAACAAGGCAGGACTTGCTTGTCCGTCTATAACCATACCTGAAATCCTTATTGCATTTTCAAGAATAACACTTGCAAGATGAAGTTTAATTTGTCATGGTTGTTGTAGTCTGCTCCCAGTGCTGCAAAACTGCTTTGTGAGTTTTGCCTGCTGATGTGATTTCGGTTTGTGTGTTTTATCTAGACAAGTTTCTGGGTAGTCCGGGAGATCCTCCATGCACAGACTTTGAAGATCAGGGCAGAGGTGCTGAGTCTTTACATACGCACTGCCAAGGTACCCCAATATATACATGTCTTAACAGTAATTATTGTTTCTATGTGCTTGTTTAGATTACAACCTTATCTCATCCTGCCATTTTTTTACCTCTGCTTTTAGAAATTGTGTGACATGAACAACCTCCATGCAGTCATGGCTGTGGTGTCTGGGCTACAAAGTGCTCCCATTTTCAGACTTACCAAAACATGGGCGGTGAGTACACATGCTATGGAAACATGTCAAATTTGTTAGCATGCTGCTGTCAATAAACACACATGGATCTACACTGAACATCTAAACAAAGGCTAGCTCACAACTGTCACAACAGCATGAATGGCATGAGTGCAGGAAAACCGATAAACTGACTTTAGATAAATAAACCAGTCTATCAGACGATATTCCCAAACACAGTCAGACATTTCCTATCGTTGTAAGTCACGCCGTAGGGAAACATTTGGGACAGTTCACACCTTGAGATTAGGGCTAATGGGGACAATTTGAAGTCATTATTCAATTTATTCTGGAAATCATGTATCAGTGTCTATCTCTCAAACTTGTGAAGGACAGTTGAGCTGTTTCTGTGTTTTCATTGGAAATGTAGAACTTGCATAATAGCATAATGATGCTCTGATGTAATGGTGGAAATTTCCGCAAAACCACAGAGGATTCTTTAACCAGTCGGCAAATACTGTAGCTGGCCAAAACAAAATGCACCTGTCATGTAGCAGACAGAGGCAGACAGACACAAAAATGCATGAATGTCTATAATCTCTGCAGATTTTATTATTGCTTTCTGCCATCATCGCAGCCCTGGTAGGAATTATTATCAACAGATGAGCTGGGCACATAATCATCTGCAGTGCATTCCTCTCACTACATTTTTAATAAAGGGGAAAAATGGCAAAATTAGAGTAGATTTCAGACCCATCACACCTTGATCGCAACCTGTTTCAACTTCTCCCCTCTGCATGGTGCCACAGAACACCGTATGCCAACACAGCCACATACAGCTTCTCTCCCCAGACCATCACTTTAATGAACAGTTTAATAAACCCATCACCCTACTCATCCAGTCTCCCACTTTGCACTTTATACTGATTCCATTGCATCATTATCATTACTGTACACTTATTGTGTTTATACTTTGTAAAATACCCTGTACAAGATACCCAGCATGCCATGTTTTGTACAGCCCAAACCAGCAGTCTCTTTACTCCTTGTATGCGTTAACATACTTGGGACAATAAAGCTAATTCTGATTTTAGAATTGAAAGTTACAAATATTCTGTCAAAAGTTATGTCGTAAAACCACACTAAAACACATCAGTTTTTATACTATATATAGATCTAGTGTCGCATTAGTTACTAGTATTTTAGGATACACAGGAAAACACTGCAGCCCTATTTTAGTTTGAACTCTCAGCTTTTTTGTTCGTTAACAGACACAAACAAAGACCAGAGCATGACTTTGACTACCCGATTGTGTCTTGTTAGTAGCTGTCTTTCCCTGACATGTTCGTCCCCCATAATGCAGCCATGTCTGGAAGAGAGAAAGGCATCAGCCTTGACCATCAGCTGTTAATCCAACATGGATATAGACTTCCAGTTTCCTGTTTTTTGTATCTGCAGGTAGTTTGCTGTATGAAAAAACATGCACTAGGTTAATTGGTCACTCTAAATTGACCATAGGTAGAAATGTGTGCATGAATGTTGTCTTTCCATATATGTGCTTCTGGCCCAGGTTGTCATTGTAAATGAGAACTGGTTCTCAGCTGACTCTCCTGGTTAAATAAAAATAAAGTAATAATGGTTAAATATGGCATTTTAAGATTATCTACTAACTACAGTTACAGGAGGGAAATAATTTGATCAATTTGAAACAGATCATGTGCTCATCTGTACCATAAAATACCATTTTAAAATGAATTCAATTTAATTAAATTCAAAATAGTTGTATTTGCATAGCGCCAATCATAATCCAAGATAATCTCGAGGAGCTTCAAAGCTCTGGGCCGAAGCCTCAAGGCGAGTAAACACAGCGGAACCTCCAAGAGCAATCCTAGGGCGACGGGGGGAGGAAAAACCTCTTTTAACAAAATAGAAAAACCTCTATCAGAACCGGGGCACTGGGTAGGTGGCAATCTGAGTCGACTGACTGGGGTTAGTGGACAGAGAAGAGACAAAAGAAAGGAGTAAATATAGAGCAACAAACAACACAGACACTGAATCAATCCACAACAAGCAAAGGCATCTTTAGAGCTGTGTGAAGGATGGGGAGAGAGAGAAAATGAAGATGTCGAAGTAGCTAAAACAGCTATCATTTATTTGTCCTGTAGAAGTCGCTTAACTTTTCTGTTATTATATTTCATTTGAATTACCATTGTGTTTTAATTGTTGTAGTAAATTCAAATTTTTTGCTTCTCATAGTTATTGAGTCGGAAGGACAAGGCGACCTTTGATCGTCTGGATTACCTGATGTCCAAAGAAGACAACTATAAACGTCTGAGAGACTTCATAAGCAGCCAGAGCATGGTCTCTTGTATACCATACCTAGGTAAGACAACACACCTCATACATCAGGTTGCTCGGATGTTCTCATGGTCGGATCCTCCTTTTTATAGGCTCACACTAAAGGGTTAAAGATTAACAAGCAACCAAAGTGTTTTCCTCACATCATTACAACAGATTATGCAGAAGTTTTGTCATCTGCTACGTCTGTATTTTGTCAGTAAGCAGCCTGGCATCACAATATCCTCCAGAGTCTGACACTGCTCAGGTCACTATGTGAGGGAAACACTCACCCTTACATGGGTGGCATTGTTGTGGTGCTGTTTCTTCATGTTTTGACTTGATGACTGGGCAACTTGAAGTTCTTTAGTTCAGTGGATTTTCTTTGTTTTATGACCACCCGGCTTGTGGTGTGTGATTCATTCTCAGACACAGTTTATGCAAACAAACAAAGACAAAAGCACAAACACAAAGCACGAGAGTCTGTTAGTAGTTAAAGGAACTGTTAACCACCCATTTTCCCCATCGCGCTCCGTCATGGAAGTTTTGAAGTAATGACAGACTGAGACAAATGCATGGCTAATGCTGTGAAATGGCACAAATTTGCCAGTTTAACTTTGTCATCATTGTGTGTGTGTGTATATATGAAGGAAATACTTTCCATTTGGTAAGCATTTAAATGATGTGGGGGCTTTTTTTAGGGTTGCAAGCCTTTGTTTGCAGTTGTGTCTGGGAAAGGGAGTGAGATGGTGTTTCCTTTCAGTTTTCAAGCCTGTGAATGATGCGTGGGGGTGTGTGATGTGTGACCAGCTGGCTTTCCCCAGAACTGGACTAAGCCAAGTTAGCACGCAAGAGAGAAATTGCCACTCTTTTTCTCGGACGTTCCCCTCGTACATAAATTCTGTTTCCCCAGAGAGCAAGTGAAAATGACTGAGCTGAAGAAGAAAAACCACACTGCATATTCCAGGGAATCACTCTCGCTATGAGTACTGTGTGTATGTGTGTCTGTGTAATCACCAGAAGATTGCTCTGGTGTGTTTCCCTCCCCAGTCAAGGTGTCAATTGAATCTCAACCCACAGCAGAGGGTTAAAATTACCATGTGTGTTTTCGGTGTACTAAAATACACCACAAGAGATTTTATTTTTTTTGTTCAGCATGTGCTTGTGATACTTCTGTCACTTCTTCTCATGTTCCTCTGTTTTTTCCCTCTTTCGCATCGTTGCTGGTGTGATGGTTATCTCTGGTGATAACAAGGCTGAAGAAAGGGCCCAGTGTCGGCTACACAGCCAACACACTTTGGTTTTTCCACAGTGATACATTTGTTCTAAAGTGTGTGTGTGTGTGTGTGTGTGTGTGGGGGTGTGTGTGTGTGTGTGTGTGTGTGTGTGTGTGTGTGTGTGTGAGAGTGAGGGATTGACCCTGACCTGCTATTACACTGCAGACACAGCCTTCTCCTGTGTGTGCTCCCCACAGTACAGCCCTGTTATATGCTCAGATGAACTTGGTCCTGTTTTTAGGCTAATCATGTAAGGACAAAGAGCTCACAGAAACATACGGCTCCACTGTGACAAGACACACTTTCACGTTGCCTACACAATCCATGTTAAGCACAGTCATTTATTAGTTGGGTCGTTCCATGTAAGATCAACAGTTTCTGAGGAAAGTTCCCGCATGACCTTTTCCAATTCAGCTGAATTTTTTAGCACAGTAACTACAACATATTTAATGAATCCATACCAATTTTTTCTGTGATTGGGGGAAAACTTTTTGAATGATAGACTTTTAATGTAGACAGGTGTAGGTTGAAATGTCGTTTTTGAGCCTCATAACTTTGTATGTGGAATAGGTAGATGAATGAAAATGTCACATGATCAGGTATCCATCTGTGTCTCAGCAGCTGAACACAGCTTCTGCTCATTTCAGGGTCAGGCTTTAACCCAGCTCTGTTGGAAACACTAAGTATAATACTGACATGTATATTTGGAGTCTCGTAACATGAAGTCAAACTTTGAACATTTTTAACTGTGAATTTCTTAGCAGCCAACTTCAGACCTCTATATCTTTGGAAATGTGTACGTTTAATAAACAGAGCTGTGATCAATATAATGCCCATCATACAGAGAAATAAAAAATAAGCATGATTACCCAAAAACTTGAAAAACTAAATATGTGACCACTCATAATGTCATGTGGCGTAGCTTATTGGTCGATGAATGGTTGGTCATTTGAAACAACTCGTTTTTATCTACATTTTGATCCTAAAATAAACTTCACACACTTTTTTAAATCCATGGATGCCTAAAGTTGGCCGCAGAGAAAATTGCAATAATTTTTTTTTCAAATTTTGACCAAATGCGCATGACAGTATTATAATTACTGTTTTCAACAGAGCTGGCCTGTGTCTTTTCACCCTGAAATTTTCATTCATCTACCTATATCACATGGAGAGACTCAAAAACGACAGGGAAAAAATGACTGAATTTGAAGTCCCAAATTTTGACCTACACCTGTCTACTTCAAAAGTCTACAACTCAAAAGGTTTTCGCCCGATCAAAGAAAAAAATGGTACAGGTTTATTAGTGGGATTAAATATGTTGTACTTACTGTGCTAAAATGTTCATCTGAATCTGAAGAGGTTGTGTGGGAGCCACATCTGAACTTATAACGAATGGCCCAGTTTCTTTTTAAATTTGACCAGTGCAGAAAAAGTTTAACAGTTCACTTAAGCGAAACATTGTGTAAAACGTCAGTTTAAAGCCTACAAATACACATGTTGTAAAGTCGAGGTGGTTAAAATGAAAAATATCCTTGTTTGTCATACGGACGTCCACAGTCATCTGCTGTTGGCCTAGTCTGAGTGGCGCATTATTGAGTGAGCTTATAATAGTCCCTGTATAATTTAATGATGCTCATTCAATGGTTGCATTAGTCAGTGTTTGCTGGACAGAGAACCAGAAAGAGACCCTAGACTCGTTTTCTTCTCCAGCATGCTTGAGTTTTGTGATAGCAGAGGGATGCAAGCAGCGCTTCGTGGAATAAGCGATGTCATGGAAAGCACCAGGGGTAAATTGTCCTGTGTGTGAGCGGCGCAACGCCAGCCAACAGAGGCTCTTCTGTTGCACATTTTTTTAGCCCTGTCATTTCCCTGTTGGTTTCAGACGGCGATAATCGTTTGTCAGGAGTTAATACAGTCAGTCAGGATCTGCTCTGCACCACATGTGAATACAGTCGAAAGATGAATCCAAAAACATTGCATCTACACTTTAAACACACAGAGACCACTTTTCTGCACAGTGAGTAGTTACAGGCTACTTTTTAAAAACGTTAACACAGCAGGAGTCGGCAACCTTTACAGTCTAAAGAGCAATTTTTGGACAGAAATAAAAAATGTATCCTGAGTTGCAAAAACTATTCAAACCCTACTGCATGAAATACACCACATTTTGTATATTTTTCTTTTTCATTCATTTTGTTTATTATTTATTCCATTGTATCCCTTTTGTAAGGCCGATAAGCTCCCACATTAGGACAGCTAACGCTGAGACCGTAGGCATCGCAATGTTCAACAACACAAGACAGGATTTTTTCAAAATAAGTCATTTTGACTCTTATTTAATTTTGAATGAGCATACTCTGAAAGAAATACAGTAATAGACTGAAACATGTAAACCAGGGTTTTTTTGAGTAGTGCATTATTGAGGTGTATGTGTATGCATCAGAGGCTATGTTTTGTCCGTCGTTACTTATTTATCTGGTTGTTGTTTGCAACATAACTCGAAAAGTTATGAGCATATTTCGATAAAATTTTCATGATAACTCGGAAACGGCACGAGGACCAGTCAGTTAGATTCTGGGAGTGATCTGGATTAACATCTGATTTTAGAACATTTTTTAAAGGATTCTTCACCATTGTGAGAGAGGGCCAAATTCAACATTTGTCCTTGTAGCGTCATATATAACACCTAGAAAATGTAGTCAAGAAACACAGCACAACACCATAAGACATTCTATCAAACCACAAAATTTGATCCAGCTATGGACAGTATTCCACATATGGTGATCCAGAATGCTTATACTTACAGGGGATGAGGAAAAATATTTACTATAAGGTAGTAAATAAAACTATAGACATGTAACTGACATGAAATTTTAGTGGAAAGTCAATATGTCAAATAGCTATTGGACTAATAGTGGTATGTATGTGATTCCAAATGCTACTGGTAGGTTTTCATGGTCAAAGAATCCAGGAAAAAAGGAAAAATAAATATAACAATATTGCAATAACATTATGGGGGAAATGAGCATAGGTTCAAATGAACGGTGGGTTTTCACAATGAAGAGGAACTGATTACTTCCAGTTATCAGATTTTTATGGTCATGTAAACTGGCTCCTTGTCTCTGTTTTGCTCCATTGTAAGGCTAATTAGTGTTTAAGGCTGCTGTTCACGTCCCTGTTTGCACCCAGTAAAAGGGGTTTAAACACAGCGGTTTCTGGTGCTGTGTCCAGACAAGGAAGTGTGCACTGCATCGTTTTTATTTTCCATCACTTTGTTAAAATACATTCCAAGAGCTAAAATAGTCACGTTGGCAGTGCAAAGACAAACACAGCAGAGAAGTTTCTCAAAACTGTTGTTAGATCTATGAAGGTCCTTTTGGATCGCAGAGATGCGTCGTATTTTACACCGCTGACAGCAAGCCCACCTGTCACTTTGGTTGGCTCGGTGAGTGCTGCGTAGTGTGTGATTTGTAAAAGTCTGAAGTTGTGTGTATGTTAGAGCTTTGTATCTGTTCTGGCTAACGGCTCCTCGGAGGCAAAAATCCAGACGGGAACCATATTTTTAGGATACATGTATGCTAGAAAAGCTTAACATTTTTTATGTGGAAGGAATGTTCCCCTCCCGTTCCCTGTCTGTTTTCTACTTTTTATTATGTGCCGTCTTTCTGATTCTTCTTGGCGTGTTCCTTGGTGATGTCCTTGTTTAATTTATTGACTAGTTTGTTCATTTTCCCTCATTTTTTCATTTTGCAGATCATTTGATTAATTCTTTGTTTATTTTTGCTCTTTTTAAATTTATTTTATTCATTTTTTGACTTTTGGATTATCTTGCTCATTGTTTTTGCTCATTATTTATTTGTTCATGTACTTGTGTAATTTCATTTTGTTGAATATTTTGTTTGATCCATTTTAATTTGGCTGATGTGCAACTTTTGGGAGTTTTTGTTAAATCATCTGTTTCACTCACATTTGAATTCTACTTTAGTTCATAATTTTGCTTATTTTTCTTTTTTTATCATTGTATGTATTATATTGTGTATATGGGAACCATATTTTAGCATATACGGATGTTTTTTAGAGCTAGAAAAGTTCCACATTTTTAATGTGGAAGGACCGTTACCTTCCTGTTCTGTCTGTTTTCTATTTTTTATTATGTGCAGCCCTTTCAGTTTCTTTTTAGGGTACTTCACTGTTAATATTATTGTCCTTTGATTTCTGCTTGTGGGACAGGCTTTCCTCTTTTGAATGTCATTTTTTTCTCCGTCCTGTTCCTTACGATACTAGAGTGATGTCGTTTTTAAATGCATCACATCGTGGCTGTTTCTATTCTGTAACTTTTCAGACATCATGACCTTCCTGTGGGCTTTGACGGTCCAAATTAAATTATATTAGAAAAACTTGAACTGTTTCCATCCAGATGAGTAGGTCATGCAACAGTTCAAGATTTACCATATGAAGTTTTCTGTTTATACTGGAACACTTATTTCATCTGCAACTGTGAAACCCTCATTTTGTTATTCCACAGAACATAAGATGGAGTGAAGAGTGAAAGACAACCGAGTGTTTACAAAAGGGTTTAATTTGACTTGGATGAAAATTGGCAGTGCATATTCCCATCACCTAGTAAACTAGACATCCACACTGGATTTGTCAGTGTGTGCCTGTGTGTGTGTGTTTTTTTTAATGAATTTACTGATTTAAAAAAAAAAAAAAAAAAGGTTAGAATTGTACGTTACAGGGCTCTGACATACAACACGCCCCCTGAATACATTTTCCATAAATACACTGATAAATAACAGAATGGCAAGAGTGACAACACTGGGAACATTTGGCCTGAGTAGAATCACACCTCTTAAATTAACTTTCACAAATAAAGCCACAGATATTTACATACCAGAGCCATCTCAGCCATATGCACATTGAACAAGCACATTGTTGCATGAGTTCATGTTCTGCCGGGGGTTGAAGGAAACCCCGACACAGAGTTGGTTTAACAAAGCCTGTCTTCCAACCATTTGAGTGTCCGGTTCTGTAATTGACATCACAAATTCAAATTGGATCATTTTTCGTGGACGTTGGGTTAAGCATCCCAGCACATCCCCCTGGAATGCATCTCACTAAATTCAATTAGTCGCCATTAGCTGCTCAGAAGAAATCTCGTGTCTTTAGTAAATGACCATTTCCCTTTATTGCATACTGAGTTTCAACAAGAGTAAGTAAAACAAGACAGTAAGGACGTGCACTGAATGGTCCCAGAGAACTTGTTGGGCTATTACTGTCCAGACTCAGGATAGCAGTTACTTAAGAGGCAGTGCCATCAATCTCCATCTCGGTTAGAGTCCACTCAGGAGAGAGCCACTGTGCAGACTGCAGGAGTGTTTATTGTCTGGCCATAAACACACGCCACCAGCTTGTCCTCCGATGGCACGTGGTCCTTTCCAGTATGTACTGATGGGTAGATAAATTATGATAAGGAAGGAGTGTGAACGTCCTCTAGAGGATTCAGTCGATGGGTCGGATCATCAGGCGCACCGACTTGAGGGAGTAGAAACCTCCTCCATAATCTGCCCAGAAGATTCCGTCTTGAAATTTGCTGCGGTAGACTCCCCCGCTGTACCAAACACCGTTCAGGTTGGTCTGGCCGCAGGCATTGTACCACCAGCCGCCCTTGTGGAAATGGGCACAGTTACCTAGTGACGGAGAAACAAACCATCAGTGAGATGGAAAAAAAGATATTTAAATTCTATTACACCATCACTAAATCACGAATGAACGGATTTGGTACAGAGCGGTCATATGTTTATGGCACGGTTTGAATTGATTAGATCACATTACTGAACAAAAACAATTTTTTTTTGTTTTTGTTTTGGTTTGTTTTCACTATTGATTAAATCATCGATTCCTTTCTGATTTATTTATTATATGTTTAGTGTATAAAGTGATGAAAAGCCAACATGTCTTATTTCCCATACATTGCAAAAGATATTGAGTTCAGTGTCACAGAGGAGAGAAAAAAAACAGACGATATTGTATTTCTAAACGAAATAAGAGTGAATGATAATGAAGTGACAAATGATGCTCATTTAACTTAATAATAGACCACTCATTGATGAGTCATTGCAACTGTTGCTTAAAAATAAAACTGGAGAGTTGAAACTGACAAAACTCAAGTTAAAGGTGCAGTCTACAATGTTAGGAAACTAGCTAGATCGATATAAGTGATTAAACAGGTGACCTGCCAGTCAACACAGCTTATAGACTCACAGTTGTCAAGCTAGTATGTCTGTTTTTTTTCTTACCTGTACCAGATGTTGAAGGAGTTGGAAAAACAGACTGCCTCTCCTCAGTCATCCTATGGTTAGATAAGCTACAGTTATTAGCTCAGTGGCTACAGCTGTGATTGTTTTCAACTCAGCAAATGAGCGCATGAGCTTGTGCACCTATAAGGTGGTAAGCCATGTTGACTGGCAGGTTGCCTGTCTAATCATCAAACAATGAGCTGCTAGCTAGTTTCCCAACATCGTCGACTGGACCTTTGAACAGCAGTGTGATAAATAAGTTTATAAACTTTCTGTACCGTCTGCTGATATCAAATGTGCTTTAATTACAAAATAGGAATTTGTATTAGAATCTGTGTTTTTAACAATACAGAGCCATACTAATGTAGCAGATTGGATTAATATAGTGCTTTTCATGACACCCACGTCACTTTACACCAAATCTGTTGTTCGACCACCACCATACCTTTCATTCACATTCATACAAATTTGGTGACGTGTCTTGCCAAAAGAGACAATGGCAGAATGACTCCTGAATGAGAACGAGGAAGGTTCAAATGAGTGATGTTTGAACCTCCAACCCTCCGGTTCCTGGACGAGTTGCTTGACCTCCTGAGCTACTGCCACCCCACATAGCAAATGTGCATTATGTATGAAGCAAGTAATTAGTATTAGTGTCTCTGTTTTTAACAATACAAAGCCACAGTAAAATAAGGAACAAATAGGCTCTTTTAGGAAGACCAAAGAGGAGATTTATGGATGTGGTCAAGGAGGACATGAAGGTAGTTGGTGTGAGAGAAGAAGATGCAG